>ONZH01019853.1:0-30560 GCA_900303285.1 Rhinella marina
ACCTTCATTTTTCAATCCCCTTTGGCTGCGGAGTGGGAGGAGCGTGGCCTGAAGACATGTGAACATGTGTATGCGTAGTTGGGACCCGGCTTTGCCTGGGTATATTTCATCTATTTCATTTAATGTTGTGTGTGTCGTTGCAGAGAGAAAGTCTCCCTCCCACCCATTCCTGCAGCTGACAGAAGTGGACTTTTACCTTTCATTTTTTCAATCCCCATTGGCTGCGGTGTGGGAGGGGGGTATGACCTGACCGGGGGCGTGGCTTAGCGGGACCTTGGGGAATTGCTTTTAAGTCCTTCTTTTGAGGGTGGTCTGAATTAAAGGTCGATACTGTGAAGGTAGACCAGCAGAAATACTGAATTTTCCCCTCACAGTGTGATGTCATTTGTATATACATGTATTCAATGCTATTTAGCCTTACAAAAAATATATCAGCTTTGCAAAAATGCATATGCAGCTGTGTCCAGTACATCCTGATACAGATTCCACTCCCCCCACCTGTCCGGGATGCTGCGGTGGAGTAACCAAGACAAGAAGAACAAAAGAATATGTGTTTAATACTTATCAGCTTGCTGGGGAAACTCTGAGAACGAGGCCCCCACCTTTTCTACTGTGTGTATATGCTTTTGTAATAAACGGAGCAGCCCAGATCACCTCAGCGCCTGAACGTGTTGGGAGACTCCAAACTGACATTTGTGTCCGTCTTGAGATCTTACCATGTGCACAACCGTTCTTTTAATTTGGACAACTAACCTGACCTTCTTGAAGACAGATTATGTCTTCCTTAACAGTTGGTGCCCAAAGTCGTGGGGCCCTCAAAAGGAGCACCTGTACCCCAATATCCGAAGGTGGTCGACATCTCCAAACCCCCATCTCTCGAAATTGAGGCCTGATCCACCTCCATGATCACGGTAAGTTTCATATACATTGTATGTGATAATTTGCCTGTGATTCGAGAGATGTGGGGCAGAGGAGACTAGACTTACGGGTGTTGTGGATGAGTCCAAAGTGACCAGACTGACTGGTGGTCTCTGCTGAGGGCTCGAACCTAGATAACGCACATAGAAGGTCACTGAGAGGACTCAGGTCGGTGCATAGGGACCCAGACTGACAGTTCTGTGATAACCTCAATAGGGACTAGCCCGAGAGTTATCAGACATAGCTAAGTGATAGGGACAGTGTAGTGAGTGACAGAGTGGTCACGGTAGGACGCGCTGAGCGGTGCTTATCACGCCCATTGAGCGAATCTCCCCAGGATCGAAGACGGTGAGGCTGTAATTTACGAGTATATAACGAGTATATAACGAGTATATAACGAGTATCTGTATGGCCCGAAACCTTTAAAGCTTCCCTCCCTTCCTGGTGAGAGATAAGGGGTTCGGATCGATAGAGGCCATATCGATAAAGCGTCATGTTTTTGTTTAAAAAAAGAAGCCCAACCTTCCTGTTGGAGCTTCTAGCGCTGTCAGTCTGGTGGAAAAAAGAAGGCAAAAGATATGTAAAGGATGTGAAGAACTTGCTTAAGATAATTGGGATGCCTCCAGGAGGCAGATTACAGCCCAGTGAAGGTTTGATCGATGTAGCAAGAGCCTTCTATAGAACTGCTTCAAATCAGAAAAAAAAAAAGATGGACTGTGGAAAGTGTATTGAAGGGAAAGAGAAGTTGGTTAGAAGGGTAATAGGCTGGTGCAGGAAAAATGGTTGATATGGTTTATGTAAGTGACTTATAGAAAGTTGTAGTAGGTTGAGAAAAATATTTCCATTGCAAAATGGCGGATTTGGCTCCTAAAGTGAGACAATGGGAGAAAAGAAAAAAAAAAGATCTTCTTCTTCAGTTTTTAGTTACAATTTCCCCCTCCTTTGGAATTTATGATTATGATAATGCTACCATGTCTTCAGCTCATGTTGAAACCCCCTCCTCAGGAATTCACTCCCCCCGTGGAGTGAGGAGTAGACAATAGTGTGAAAGTGACTTAAGATATAGAAATGTTCCTTTTTGTTGCTGTAGATTGGCTGTATATGTGACACAGAAGAGTAAAGATAAATTAATAACTTTCCTTTTTCTCTTCCTAGCAGCGTGTAAATGTCCAAGCGCCGAGACAATAGTTTATGTGCACACTGCGGTGTGCTTGTGTGTTTTTACAATAACGATGTGTTGTAGGAGTGAACAACCGAAGACAATGGTATTATGTGCCAGCAATTGACTCACTTAATGCTTCTTTCACCCCCCATACAGGATGGTCTTCTGTGTGTATCTGTATCCAGGAAAGCTGTGTCTCCGAGAGTTGACTCATTCAGTGGAATGTGAATGAATGCAGCTGTTGTGTTGAATGTGTTTGAAGTTGTGAAGACTGATGGATGCTCAGCAAAGCTGTGTGTGAGTTGTGTGTGGAATGCAGCAGAAAATGAAGGAATGCCAATGTGAATGTGTATGGCGTACGACATTTGTGTTTTTTTCTTTATATGCGCATTGGGGATTATTATTTTTTCCTTGGGATATTTTGTGTTTTTATTGGTACCAAATGTTTTGATCAAACTCTACATTTTATTTTTTAAATCAAGGCAATGAAACGTTTCCTATGGGCCCTTCATGTGTTCATGTCTGTATTGTCAGATCTGTTTGTTTCAATGTTTGTATTCTGTTGACTTGTTATATGTTAAATGTGCATCAGAGATCTGTCCTCATGGACAACTGAGACGAGACTGACTGAAAGAGGGAGGATCACACCGTCCGACCGAAAGGGGTGGACTTAGCTGACTTAGGTAGGAGGACGGGTGGACGTCCCAGACACAAAGACAGCCCTTGTGCCCATCCCCTAGTTACAAGACACCCCCATAAAAGACGAGTACTCTGTTCATTCAAAGAAAAAAAAAAGGGTCCGTTCATTTCCACATCCAGAAAAGCTGGGTACTTCTACAAAATTTGCAGAATACACAATATCACACATTTAGTAAACATCAAACATCGTTTGGTATCTCAAGGTTGGTTATGAAAAAAAAAATTTAATGGTGTTGTGTTTTATTTGGTTTAAAAGGTTTTACATTACAAAGATACCCATGCATTGCTATTGATTAATGTATTGAAATATGCAGGATCATTTGTCAAAATATTATGAAAGTTTGTTTTGAAGTATTCTTTAATTAGATCAGGTTTAGAGTTTCACAAGTTTATTTTGGTTTGACAGAAGAAGACCTCTTTGGTCTCATTGGTAAGTGTTATTTACATACAGTGTTGGACCGACAAAAGTTCTAAGGACATTTGTTTATTTGATCAATGATGGAGAGGAAACCTCAGCAACGGCTTATTCTAACATGAACTGAGTTTTTTTAGTTGACTTTTTGATTGTATGGAACTGTTCCGGTGCATCTTTCCTGTGTGCAGCTAAAAAGTGCTGGGACTGACAACCTCGGGAAAAGTCCAGGAGCTGCTACGTCAAGTCTACAAGGTGTGGTAAGACACAGTTGTCAGTAACCTGTCATCCAAAGAAACGGCTTCGACCACGGGTATGCCATGCTGAACAAGGCCTTGCTGTTCGTACTATGGCTGTCCAGTGGTGGACCTTAACGGTAATCTGTGTGCCTAAGACTTCCTGACCAACTAGCAGAGCTGATGCAATGATCTGCAGACCAGTGAGTGTGGGAGGTCCTTGTGTCAAAGCTCCTCCCACAGTCAAGGTAACAGACTGTCAATCACCCACTGATAAGAGGCTCTAACATCTGCACTGACATCTACACCTGCTACCCCTTCACATACAGAGGGAGGGGTCATAGACTGAACTTTATAATAACAAGCATCAAGTGATGGACAATTGACTTTTCACCAGAGACTATGTTATTATCCAAGAAGATCGAAGAGAAGACGACCACAGAGAGACACTTCTTGTTAGTCCAACACACAGTTTTTGTTTTTTAGAAATTCAATGGTCCACAAGTAGGTTTCTAGAATATATTGATATATTGCTGGCTCACTTTTCCCAGCTCAATATGGAATAGGTGCTCCGTCGGTATTGGTACACCCTTACCAATATTTGACAATATTTGAAAAGGAAAAACGTAATAGACGGGCACTCTATATCTGGATACAATTAATATTAGTACATTAATTAAACATTTAAAACATTTATTAAAAATACCTACATAATATGTATCTTATTGATACCTTAAAAATAATTAAAACTAAAATTTAGAGCAAAGAAATATATAATTATTTGTGCTTTTTTGCGTCTAATATTTGCAGCCACCGCAATAAGTTCAATAATGTATACTTTTCTAGAATTCTTATATCATTTGTGGCGTCCCACAAAATGACAGCAGCTTTTTACTGATATTTGATACACTTGCAAATATGACTTATCTGTCGTCCAGTGACACTTAAGGGCTCATCCGCTGAGAGTAATGTCCTGTCTGACCTCAATGGTGGTTCAGTGGAAGCCGGGCCGCTTACGTCTCCAATGTAGGATAGGAACTCCTATACCGGATAAAGACTGCTGTCTCCGCTAAACTAGAGCGTTGTAGGTGGTGTCGAGCGGCGGTCTCTGTCTCCATGGGTCTGGAGCGTTATAAATAGTGTCGGGCAGCGGTCTCTATCCCCGCCGGTCTAAAGCATCGGCGGCAGAGGACGAATAAGAGTGGATTCCCAGCTGCTTGTGCTCCGGCATACTTTCTCAGATATTTGAAAATGACGGGGTTTCAAATAATGTCTCTTTCGCTATTGCGATCACAGGTAGGGTTTCAAATAATGTCTCTTTCGCTATTGCGATCACGAGTAGCCCCTTTTAAACAGGTAATAACTCTTCCTGGCTATTGGATATATGTGGAATTGGTTGCAGATGACGCCATACGCGTTTCGAAGTGTTCACACTTCTTCCTCAGTGGCCATCTTTTTTGCAACCATTTCCTTTCTTTTTATACCTATTTTGGCTGCAACCAAAACCCTGCCTGGATTGTTATTTGTTTGTTATTATATAGGTCATCTTTTATCCTTATTTTTCTTTATATAGTCCTTGTATAATCTTTATATAATCTTTTTATCTTCCTTATTTGAACGACTGAGCATCCTTTTCTTTCTATTTTATATATTTTGCTTTCATTGCGTTTTCAATGCGGTTTTGGCGCATCTTTTTTGTTGATGCGTTTTTTCATTCCTTTCATTTAGCTCCTTGCACCCATATATTGTATATTGTTTTCCATATTTTAAGCAATGATTTACTCAATAAAATGAATAAAATATAGCAGTGATATATGGATGACATTAGCTGTTGCACAAAACTACATATAAAGTATATATATACTCCTTCCATAAAACTACATATAACATATAGTCCTACATAAATCATATATAATATATAATTTTATAAATATTATTTCCTTAGATTAGAGATGTTATTGTTTTGAAATATACCCTATTACTTGATTTATCTCAATATTTCTTTATACATATACTTCTTTACACATATGCATATATATGGGAGAATTGTGCTTTGTCCCCAAGGAGAGATCGGAGTGCTGGTACAAACTTACAGCCAAACTCCGATGTCTCGTCGGGGGCAGAGCACATTCATAAAAAGCCAAATAGTTCAAATTCAGCATAAAGGCCTTTCGGTTGAAGAGTATCAAAGTCAAATATCCTTTGTGATTCTATCCTAGACATTCGGGATATATGGTCTCCCCCTCTCCAATGTTGCTTGATTTTTTCAATAGCACAGAATTTCATACCTTTTGGATTTTGGTTCTGGCACTGTTTGAAATGTCGGGATAGTGTGTGTTTCTCATATCCTGTTCTTATCTTTGACATATGTTCTGATATTCTCTCTTTCAGTGTCCTTTTGGTCCTGCCAATATACTGTTTCCCGCAGGGACATTCGATCAAATATATGACACTGACAGTATTGCAGGTGAGAAAATCCTTGATCTTTAATGAGAAGCTATTTTGGTTTGATTGTATTTCTATGATTTTCTTTGGTGTATTTGACCCTTTACAATTCCCACATCGTCCACATTTGTAGAACCCACTTAGATTTGTCCATTTTGTGAGTGATGGTGTTGTTTTCTGTATGTTTTTTATCGTGGGAGCAATTTTAAGTGCTAAATTGGAGGCTTTACTGTATGAGATCCTAGGTGTTTCTGTTAAGTATGTTCCTATTATTTTGTCTTGACGTAAGAAATGCCAGTTCTTTCGAATAATGGTCTCAATTCTCTTATGCTGTTCATTGTATGGTAAGATAATTCTTATTATGTCTGACTTCTGAGAAGCATTTTCAGATTTATTAAAAAACATGTTTCTGTCCATATTCTGTACCTCCTCTATTGCTTTATCTATTATGGGTTTTGGGTACTCTTTCTGAAAAAATTGTTGCTCCATCTTTCTAAACTCCTCCTCAAAGTCCTCCCTTCTAGTACAGTTTCATTTTATCCTCCTAAACTGTCCTACAGGTATATTGTGGAGCCACTGGGGTAGGTGGCAGCTAGAATATAGTATGTAGCTATTTCTAGCTATATCTTTTTGGTAGGACTTGCAAATTAATGTATCACTATGGACCTTGATTATTAGGTCCAGAAATTCTACCTGTTCTTTGCTGACGTTAGAGGAAAACTTAAGATTATATTGGTTTGTATTTATATGGTTAATAAATTGGTCTAAATTCTCTTTTGTATTTTTCCATATAAAGAAAATATCATCTATATATCTTTGCCAGAGTACCAGGTCCCCCCCCAGGTACGGTTTTATCCACTGTTCTTCCCAATCTGCCATAAACAGATTAGCGTAACTGGGGGCGAACCTGGTACCCATGGCAGTTCCACGAATTTGTAAATAATAATTAGTTTCAAAATAAAAATAATTATGTTTTAATATGAAATCCACACCTTCCACTATATAGTCTATTTGTTTTGTTTGTATTTGTCCTCTTTTTTCCAGTTGGGATCTTAATGCCTGTAATCCCTGCTCATGTTCAATTATAGTGTATAAAGAATGAACATCAAGAGTGCCCATGATCCAGTCTTGACTGTATTTTAATTTTTCTATTGTGTTTATGATTTGAGTGGTATCTTTTACATAGGAAAATGTTTTCTTAACAATTGGCTGTAATAGCCTATCTAGATATTGAGACAGATTGGATGTAAATGAATTAATCCCCGAGATAATAGGACGTCCCGGTGGATTTTCTAGATTTTTATGGACCTTTGGTATACAGTAAAAGACAGGTAGTCGTTTTTGTGTCCCCAATATATATTTGTATTCTCTTTCCAATAATATATTGCTATTTAATCCCTTTTGGCAATATATTTCTAGTTGTCTATCATATTCTAAAATAGGGTCTCTCATCAGATGTTGATATGTTGTGGTGTCCATTAATTGTCTTAGACACTCTTTATTATATTTTTCGGTGTCTAGTATCACTATGGCCCCGCCTTTATCGGCGGGCCTTATAGTGATACCTTCTTGTTTCTGTAATTGTATGATAGCTTGTTTTTCATTTAGTGTGAGATTACTCATTTTTGTACTGCTTTCTCGAATTTTCCTCAATTCTGTTTCCACATTTTTTCGGAAAGTGGATATTTCCTGTCCTATTTCATGGCGTGGATACATTTTAGATTTACATTTTAACTCCGTGTGTTGGTATTCATCCATATTTATTTCCTGTTTTTCTATGGGGTTTTTTATAAAATGCTTTTTAGGCACAATTTCCTTATAAACTTCTCTATTCCAATGAAGGTTTCAAATTTATTGATTTTTGCTGTTGGGGCAAACTTTAGGCCTTTATTCAACACTCTTTTTTGTGTTTCTGTCAATGTTATGGAACTCAAATTAATAATGGCTGTTTCTTGGTTTTCACTAGATTTTAATTCAAATAGTTTTTTCTGTTTCCCCTTTCCTCTTCTAATCTTCCTCTTTCTTCGGTTTGTGGTGATCTCTGGTGATGTCTCTGATCGTATGTTTGCATGTAATCCCGTGATCTGTGATAAGGTGTTATCTGTGTTTCCCTCTGTGTCCTGTAATCCATTCTCGTTTCGTTCGTTCTGTGTCTTAAATTGTAATTGTGTGTTAGTGATATTGGGTATGTTTGTTGTCTCTCTTTCCGTTGAGGTGATGAGTGTCGTGTCAATCGTGTGTGGGGTTTGTGGTGTGGGGGGGTTTTGTCTAAAAAATGTGCTCCCATTAGTGTTTCATATTTATTCTTTGTAGAGACATTATATTTTGTATATTCATTATGTTCTTGATTTCTCATATTTGTCTCATTCTTTCTTTGTGTGATATTTTGTTCATCATTGTCCCGTGTCTGATGTCTCTGTTGTGTATTATAGTGCTGTCTCCCATTCATTCTTATTTTCTTAGTTTTTTTCTCCACAATTTCCTGTTCTAATTTATCTAGACTTTTACAAATTCTTCTCCTATATATATGCATATGTGTAAAGAAGTATATGTATAAAGAAATATTGAGATAAATCAAGTAATAGGGTATATTTCAAAACAATAACATCTCTAATCTAAGGAAATAATATTTATAAAATTATATATTATATATGATTTATGTAGGACTATATGTTATATGTAGTTTTATGGAAGGAGTATATATATACTTTATATGTAGTTTTGTGCAACAGCTAATGTCATCCATATATCACTGCTATATTTTATTCATTTTATTGAGTAAATCATTGCTTAAAATATGGAAAACAATATACAATATATGGGTGCAAGGAGCTAAATAAAAGGAATGAAAAAACGCATCAACAAAAAACATGCGCCAAAACCGCATTGAAAACGCAATGAAAGCAAAATATATAAAATAGAAAGAAAAGGATGCTCAGTCGTTCAAATAAGGAAGATAAAAAGATTATATAAAGATTATACAAGGACTATATAAAGAAAAATAAGGATAAAAGATGACCTATATAATAACAAACAAATAACAATCCAGGCAGGGTTTTGGTTGCAGCCAAAATAGGTATAAAAAGAAAGGAAATGGTTGCAAAAAAGATGGCCACTGAGGAAGAAGTGTGAACACTTCGAAACGCGTATGGCGTCATCTGCAACCAATTCCACATATATCCAATAGCCAGGAAGAGTTATTACCTGTTTAAAAGGGGCTACTCGTGATCGCAATAGCGAAAGAGACATTATTTGAAACCCTACCTGTGATCGCAATAGCGAAAGAGACATTATTTGAAACCCCGCCATTTTCAAATATCTGAGAAAGTATGCCGGAGCACAAGCAGCTGGGAATCCACTCTTATTCGTCCTCTGCCGCCGATGCTTTAGACCGGCGGGGATAGAGACCGCTGCCCGACACTATTTATAACGCTCCAGACCCACGGAGACAGAGACCACCGCTCGACACCACCTACAACGCTCTAGTTTAGCGGAGACAGCAGTCTTTATCCGGTATAGGAGTTCGTATCCTACATTGGAGATGTAAGCGGCCCGGCTTCCACTGAACCACCATTGAGGTCAGACAGGACATTACTCTCAGCGGATGAGCCCTTAAGTGTCACTGGACGACAGATAAGTCATATTTGCAAGTGTATCAAATATCAGTAAAAAGCTGCTGTCATTTTGTGGGACGCCACAAATGATATAAGAATTCTAGAAAAGTATACATTATTGAACTTATTGCGGTGGCTGCAAATATTAGACGCAAAAAAGCACAAATAATTATATATTTCTTTGCTCTAAATTTTTGTTTTAATTATTTTTAAGGTATCAATAAGATACATATTATGTAGGTATTTTTAATAAATGTTTTAAATGTTTAATTAATGTACTAATATTAATTGTATCCAGATATAGAGTGCCCGTCTATTACGTTTTTCCTTTACAAGTAGGTTTCTGTCAAATGATTAGGATAAGCCCAAGTACACAGGGGGGTGCCTGTTGGGTTTCAGCCTTGGTGAAGACTACCTTTTCCCCCATGTCCGTCTAGACACTCTTGACAATTAGAAAATCAAAGATTAGGGGAAAATTCAGTTTTTAGGGGGGACTGTGAAGGTAGACCAGCAGAAATACTGAATTTTCCCCTCACAGTGTGATGTTATTTGTATATACATGTATTCAATGCTATTTAGCCTTACAAAAATATCTCAGCTTTGCAAAATGCATATGCAGCTGTGTCCAGTACACCCTGATACAGATTCCACTCCCCCCACCTGTCCGGGATGCTGCGGTGGAGTAACCAAGACAAGAAGAACAAAAGAATATGTGTTTAATGCTTATCAGCTTGCTGGGGAAACTCTGAGAACGAGGCCCCCACCTTTTCTACTGTGTGTATATGCTTTTGCAATAAACGGAGCAGCCCATATCACCTCAGCGCCTGAACGTGTTGGGAGACTCCAAACTGACATTTGTGTCCGTCTTGAGATCTTACCATGTGCACAACCGTTCTTTTAATTTGGACAACTGACCTGACCTTCTTGAAGACAGATTATGTCTTCCTTAACAATACCATGGTAATTTATGAGGACACTCAATGGGTAGCAGTGGAAGAAAACATCTTTTATTACTACTGAACGGTCGTAGTCTAAAATTAGTCTATTTCATCTAATGTTTCTGTGTGTCGTTGCAGAGAGAAATTCACCCTCCCACCCATGCAGCTGACAGAAGTTGATTTTACCTTCATTTTTTCAATCACCGTTGGCTGCGGAGTGGGAGGGGGCATGGCCTGACAGAGTCAGGGGCGTGGTTTAGCGAGACCTAGGGCGGGGGTTTTAAGTCCTTCTTTTGAGGGTGGCGTGAATTACAGGTCGATGCCATGGTAATTTATGACGACACGCAATGGGTAGCAGTGGAAAAAAACATCTTTTATTACTACTGAACAGTTGTAGCCTAAAATTAGTCTATTTCATCTAAAATTTTTGTGTGTCGTTGCAGAGAGAAATTCACCCTCCCACCCCTACAGCTAACAGAAATGTATTTTTACCTTCATTTTTTCAATCACCGTTGGCTGCGGAGTGGGAGGGGGCGTGGCCTGACAGAGTTGGGGGTGTGGCTTAACAAGATGCTTCAAACGGTTGTAGTCTAAAATTAGTCTATTTCATCTAAAATTTTTGTGTGTCGTTGCAGAGAGAAATTCACCCTCCCACCCCTGTAGCTAACAGAAATTTATTTTTACCTTCATTTTTTCAATCCCTGTTGGCTGCGGAGTGGGAAGGGGCGTGGCCTGACAGAGTTGGGGGTGTGGCTTAACAAGACGCTTCAAACGGTTGTAGTCTAAAATTAGTCTATTTCATCTAAAATTTTTGTGTGTCGTTGCAGAGAGAAATTCACCCTCCCACCCCTGTAGCTAACAGAAATTTATTTTTACCTTTATTTTTTCAATCCCTGTTGGCTGCGGAGTGGGAGGGGGTGTGGCATTATGGAGTCGGGCGTGGCTTAGTGAGACGTGGGGCGGGGATTTTAAGTACTTCTTTTAGGGTGGCCTGAATTAAAGGTTGATACCATGCTTATTTATGAGGCCACGCAATGGGTAGCAGTGGAAGAAAACATCTTTTATTACTACTGAACTGTCTAAAATTAGTCTAAAACATGTTATATTTATGGTATCCGGAATACCTTTAACACTGTCAGTGAATAGAAATGGCTGGGTTATTACCTGAGCTCCTCAGCTGGCTGCTAATTACCTGGCTGTGTTGTTATGGAAACCTGCCCTCCCTGTGTGTGCAGAGAATGGCAGTTGGGGTTTAAAACCAAAGCTCCCAGGCTAATATTGGCTAATGGAGATCATATTTTGGGAATATCTCGGGAACGGTACGTCCTAGAGAGATGAGACCTGGTCTAAAACCTTCCTGGACACCTGATGTACCTGTGTGCCAAATTTGGTGCAAATCGTTCCAGTAGTTTGGTCGCGCATAGAGAACAGACAGACAGAAACTCATTTTTATAATATTAAGAGATTGACAGTTACATAATCCTGTATGTAGTCCTGTAGAAGGCCCTCAAACATATTTTCTATATGTGTGGACTATGGATGTTAAAGTTTACTGGTCTATAATTTCCTGGCGAAGACATAGCACCCTTTTTGAAGATGGGCACCACATTTGCCTTGTGCCAATCCCTTGATACAATGCCTGCCATGTCTTGTGCCTCTTACAGCATATTACCCAGGAGCATTAGTGCATTATCAACTAGATGGTAGCATTACCTCATATACATTGCAGTATATTCACATTTACATTTCACATAAATTATAGTGCAGTCCCATATCAGCAGTATGTTTCTAAATGTCCCCACTGTGAATCACTAGCAATGTTCATCTCAACCTTCCCAAGCCAATATGATTTATACAGTGGCAGATTATAATAGGGGTGTTTGGTTTGGCAGCCCTAGAGAAGGCCCGCATCCTCACTCTTGTTGCGTTGCTGCATCCTAGCGGAAGAGGAGGTCAGAGGAGCAGCACAGCAAGAAGGAGTAAGCAGTGCCAAACTGAATGGACAGATCCCCCAGAGCGTTTAGCTTGGGGGATACATGGGGGCACAATCACCATTTTATTTATTAGGAGGTCTTTTATGGTAGTTTTTCCCGCCTTTTTTAAACCTGTCAGATTTTTCAGATTGAATTCTGAGGTGATGAGGTAACCGTTTTTTTCTGGTTTAGTTAGGTTACCTGTGCTGTTAGAGTCATTTCTGATTGGTTCTGGGCGTTGCTGGGGGAGAAATCCTGTGCTCGGATTTGTTGTTGGTATCTGTGGCGGGAAGCTTTCTCTTATTTATTGCAGGTGCAGTGGTCCTCGGTGTCCAGTCTGAAGAAAGAAGAGGAGCATCGCCCGCCCTCCCTCCCTCAAGCTTTATCTCTTGTTATCTTATTTGTCGCTTTGCTTTAATTGTAGGGGCTTAAGTCACTCAGTCTTCAGCTGGGTGGATGTAGTTCACGGTTGAAGAAGATGGTTATTCGGATTATTTAATTATTTAATTATTTATTTAATTATATTTTTATGATATTTTTATTGATGAATTTTAATCTGAATTCATTTATTATTGGTAACCCTAAATAAAGCATTGCAGCCATTTTTATCCAAAATTAATGTTGTAATGTCTTTATTTTAGTTTAGCTAAGTATAGTTACGGTGAAATGTGCCTCCATGTAACACCTGCTATATTATCTGTATCCAGATATGTTTCCTGCAGTCCTGTGATATCTGTGGTGTTACATAGGACTGCAGGGAACATTTAGTATATTATCTGTACCCATTACCTTACCTGTCCCATACATTTTTCACTGTGTTATCTGTGGTGTTACATAGGACTGCAGGGAACATCGACTACAATATCTGTACTCAGAGAGATATTAATGCGTTTTTTCAGGTGCTACATAAGTCTGCAGGTGACATCTACTATCTATACTGAGAGAGTTATCACTGTGTTATCTGTGGTGTTACATACTGCATGTGACATCTTCTACATTATTTACATTCAAACTCTGAGTACAAATAATTTAGTAGAGGTTCCCTGCAGTCCTATGTAACACCACAGATAACACAGTGATGACTCTCTGAGTATAGATAGTGTAGTAGATAGTACCTGCAGTCATATGCACGACTACAGATAACATAAGTTTGTCTGGGAATTACATATTAAAATTGGTGGGATCCAACTCCCAGCACCCCTGCCAATCAGTTGTTTGAGGAGACTGCGATGCTCCACTGAGTGCCACGACGTACCTCACTGCTTGTCAAGCAAAGCACTTGATAGCAGCTGTGCTTGGTATCAGCCCCATTCACTTGGATGGAACTGAAGCTGCACCTAGACCATGTGACCAATGAACGTGATTGCACATGGTTTCATATAGAAAAAAAATATTGCATGGCAGATGGAAGGAGGGATGTCAGGGAGAAATGGAGGGAGGGAGCTTGAGTTGGGTAGATTGCCCCAGGCCTATAATGCACTTAATGCCCCTGGCCACCTGTAACTTTTCCCATCAGCCTGTGGCTATTTACAGGGGTCTATGCATCTAGGGCATTTGACCCACTTTAGTGTAAGCACTCTTGCTGCTGAGCTTTCCCTTCTTACACTTGAAACACAGGACCTGTCAGGACTGTGCTGTAGGATTAATGCAGCAGCAGAGCTTTCTCTTCTCACCAGTGGCGTAGCTATAGGGGTCGCAGCGGTCGCAGTTGCGACCGGGCCCCTAAGCCAGGGGGGCCCCGAGGGCCCCCCTTGCCACTTGCAGGGCCGCACCGCCAATTAGCCAGGTGCGGCGCGGCCCTGCAGAGGGAGATGAGCGCTTCCATTATGGAAGCGCTCATCTCCATAGTCATCTGTATCGCCGTCCTCAGGACGGCGATACAGATGACTGTATTGTACTGGGGCAGGGGAGGGAGAGGTGTCTCCCCTGCCCGTTCCTCTGATAGGCTGCAGGCACTGGGCCTGCAGCCTATCAGAGGCCGGCTCAGGCGGCGCGATGACGTCATCGCGCCGCCTGAGCCGTACAGCGCGGGACACAGGCCAGAAGAGGCCTGCATCGCATCGCTGCTGGAGGTAAGTATAAGTGTTAATTTTTTTTTTATTATTTTACTGGCACATGGGGGCTTTGGGGGCATTTTACTGGCACATGGGGGCATTTTTACTGGCACATGGGGGCATTTTTACTGGCACATGGGGGCACTGTGGGCATTTTACTGGCACTGGGGGCATTTTTACTGGCACATGGGGCACTGGGGGCATTTTTACTGGCACTGGGGGCATTTTTACTGGCACATGGGGCACTGGGGGCATTTTTACTGGTACTGGGGGCATTTTTACTGGCACATGGGGGCACTGGGGGCATTTTTACTGGTACTGGGGGCATTTTTACTGGCACATGGGGGCACTGGGGGCATTTTTACTGGCACATGGGGCACTGGGGGCATTTTTACTGGTACTGGGGGCATTTTTACTGGCACATGGGGGCACTGGGGGCATTTTTACTGGCACTGGGGGCATTTTTACTGGCACATGGGGGCACTGGGGGCATTTTTACTGGCACATGGGGCACTGGGGGCATTTTTACTGGTACTGGTGGCATTTTTACTGACATGGGGCACTTAGGGCATTTTTACTGGCACAAGGGGGCACTGGGGGCATTATTACAGTCACTGGGGCCATTTTTACTGGTATGGGGGGCATTTTTCTGGCACATGGGGGCACTGGGGCATTTCTTACTGGCACAAGGGGGCACTGGGGGCATTATTACAGGCACTGGGGCCATTTTTACTGGTATGGGGGGCATTTTCTGGCACATGGGGGCACTGGGGCATTTCTTACTGGCACAAGGGAGCACTGGGGGCATTATTACAGGCACTGGGGCCATTTTTACTGGTATGGGGGGCATTTTTCTGGCACATGGGGGCACTGGGGCATTTCTTACTGGCACATGATTTTGGGGGGAATCAATGGGGGGAACTTCTGGCGCATTATTGGGGCATTTCTTACTGGCACATAATCTGTGTGGTACTAGTGGCACAGTACTGGGGGTGGTAGGATGATTTGTCCAGAAGATGGGAGGATGATGGAAAAGTAGTAAACTAAGATTTTTTTCTGTCAAACTGCAGACATGAGAAATGGCTGAAAAATGGCGTCTGGTCTGAAAGGAGAAGATGAGGAAAGAGAAGATGTACATCCGAGGAGACGTCACTGGATGTACGAGGTATGGGGCGCTGTATTATACTGGATGTAAGAGGTATGGGGCGCTGTATTATACTGGATGTAAGAGGTATGGGGCGCTGTATTATACTGGATGTAAGAGGTATGAGGCGCTGTATTAGGCGGGGGGGGGGGGGGGGCAGGGGCCCAAGCTGAACTCTTGCACCAGGGCCCATGAGCCTTTAGCTACGCCCCTGCTTCTCACACTGGAAACACAGGAGCTGTCAGGACTGTGCTGTAGGATTAATGCAGCAATGGAGCTTTCTCTTCTCACACTGGAAACACAGGAGCTCTCAGGACTGTGCTGCAGGATTAATGCAGCAACGGAGCTTCCTCTTCTCACACTGGAAACACAAGAGCTGTCAGGACTGTGCTGTAGGATTAAGGGCCCTTGCACACGACCGTATGCACTCCGAGACATACGGTCCATGAGCGGGCCATATGTCCCGGAGCGGCATAGATCATGGGCACGGGAGCGCACAGCATCATAGATTACTATGATGCTGTGCACGTCGGGCCATCCGCGAGACTATTGTCCCGCACTCATAAGATCATATGAGTCAGGACTGTGCTGTAGGATTAAGGCAGCAGCGGAGCTTCTCTTCTCATACAGGAATCATAGAGCTTTCAGGACTATGCTCTAGCATCTGTACAGAGGCAGGGCATGCTTCTGCCTGTGGAAGATCTCTCAGTCTCTCCATCTACTGCCCATGCTGCTGTCTCTAAGATGACTGCTGTTCCTCTTCCTTCCTTAGCATTTTCTCCTGGTCCCCCTGCTATTGGCTGCAGAGAGGAACATATGCAAAAGGTATTTATAGTCCCATGCCCTTCATTCTCTGTGTCAGTATGATTACAATGATACCCCATATGTATAAGTTTTTTTTTCTAAATAGTGTAAAAATAAATTAAAACTTAGAAAAAAAAATTTTTTTTTACATCACTATATTCTGAACTCCATAACTTTTTTTATAGTTATGTCTATAGCTATATCATTTTATATATAATTTTTTGCTGGACAATCTGTACTTTGTATTGATACCATTTTGGAGTGTGTGTGAATTTTTGATCACACTTTATTACATTTTTTGGGTAAGAGAACCAATAAAAAAAATTCCAAATTGGCCGTTTTTCCGTTATGCCATTCGCTGTATTGGAAAAATATTTTTATATTTGGATAGTACAGTGATCCCTCAAGATACAGTGGCCTCAGGATTAGAGATGAGCGAATCCTAAAAGATTCGGGGATTCGGTATTCGGCCCGAATCCCACCGCGGGATTCGTGGATTCGGGCCGAATCACGAATCCCATTAAAGTCTATGGGAGACCCGAATCTTTTTGCAGGGGCCAAAGGTTCTGCACAGTCAAGTTTGCCCCAACATGTGAAAACCTCAGAAAATGATGGAAACACCTTGGAAATGCATAGGAAACACCAGGGGCAGCATGTAGGGATGCCTCTGAGGCTCCCTAAGGGCTCATTCAGACGTCCGTTTGGTGTTGTCCATGTTTTCAAAACACGGACAGCGGCCCATGTGCAGTCTGCAATTTGCGGAACGCACATGATAGAAATGCCTTTTCCTGTCCGTGGATCCGGACAAGAATAGGACATGTTCTATTTTTTTCCGGACCCACGGAACGGAAGTGCGGATGCGGACGGCACACAGTGTGCCGTCCGCATCTTTTACGGCCCCATTGACTGTGAATGGGTCCGCACCTGGTCTGCACCCGGTCCGCAAATTGCGGATCGGATGCAGACGATTTTTGTGGACGTGTGAATGAGGCCTGAGGCTGATGCTGCAGGTCCCTACCTTATGTAAATTTAGGTCACATGTCACTGCCAGCCAATCACTGCTGGGGAGGTATAGGGGCTGTTACATCACAGCAGGCGTTCCCACAGGCTTCCCTTTGATGCTGATTGGCTGAAAAAACCGGGCATTTCAAATTGGCAGTGACTCACGAATCTTCACGAATCCGCGCTGCCTCGGGATGCCGAGCCGAAGCGGGCAAGATTCGTGCGAATCCCGAATCTTGCTGCTCCGGCTCGCTCATCACTACTCAGGAATCAGGATACAATATTTTCAACATACAATGGTCTTTTTCTGACCCATCATAAGTTGAAACTAGACTCAACATACAATGTCTCAGACTCAGATCCAACCACCCTAGGGCACTTCTCTGGTAAAACTTCTGTATTAGTAGCTAGTCAGCAGCTATTCCTGACTGTTACATGTAAGGACTTGTTTTATCTGTCTTAGTTATCTGCTTATTTTTCTTAAATCTTCATTTTCTCTTATCTTGGATGTCATTTTGGGGCTTTGGAACCGATTACTCAAGATACAATGGTTTCAACATACAATGGTTGTCCTGGAACCAATTAATATTGTAACTTGAGGGACCACTGTATGGGCATTTTCAGTATGATACTCATGATGTTAATATTTTTGTTATTTAGGTATTTATTTTTTATTATATGGGAAGGTGGTGATTTAATCTTTTATATTTTTTATATATTTTTAACATTTTTTACATTTTTTTGTAATGATTTTGAAGCCCATATTTGAACCTATAAAATCTGTTTTTTGTTATTTCATTTTGAACCATCATGTATTTTTAAAATTACTTTATTACTGTGAATTGCTAATTTCTTATGTTGGCCTGCCATCTGGTGGCCAAAATAAAAATTGCAGCATGAATGCTGTGAGTCTTGTCAGCGAGACTCATAGCATTAAAAGCAACTACAGACATTCCCATTGGCTACAGGGGGTGTCAGTAGGAAGCCCGGAAGCTCGAGCTTCCAGGTTTTTGACCATTTAGAGTCTGTGATCTCACTTGGTCACGGCACTTAAAGGCTTTAATTACCATGATCGGCTTTATTGCTGGTCACTACTTTAATTAGTGGCAGGTCCCTGGTGTTTGAAACAGCAGAGACCTGCCGGCCATGACACCCACTCGCACGTGATGGCCATGCTTGCCTATCGATCTGGTAGCGAATGGGTTAAAACGCCCCAATATTTACTAACAATCCTCTTAAAATATTTGGTTTGGCCATTATATGGTGTAATAATGGGTGGAATTATCTCTCTTATTTTTTATTTTGGTTTTTGTGATTTTTTACCATTATCTCCAAGTAGGACCTGTTTATTTAGTTGGCCTATTTTTATTTTTTGCTCTACTAATTTTTCTTACTATACCCCTTGGATTCATTTTTTCTGCATACATTCTGCTTCTCTTTCGTATTCCTCCACCTCAGTATAGTTCCTTTTTATACGTAGAAATTGGCTTCTAGGTATATTCTCGAGCCATTGTGGAAGGTGACAGCTTTCTTTAGAGATAAAGCTATTCATATCAGTTGGTTTATTAAATGTTTGTTACATATTTTATCTCCTTCAATGTCAATAGTTAAATCTAAAAAAATAATCTCTTTAGTTCTATAACTGGGTGTTGATTCTAGATAAAAATAATTTTTGTTTAGACTTTTAAAAAACTCCAGTAATGTCTCTCCACCCCCTTCCCATATAGAAACCATGTTGTCAACGTGCAGCAATGATGTGATACTGCAGCACAACATAGAGGATTAGAGCACAAGCGCTAGTGGGCTATCAAAGTAAAATTATGCTTCCAATATACAGTACAGTCCTATGTAAATAACATCACTTCCTCCAGCCCCCTCCAACAAACAGTCCCATGTACATAACATCCCTCCACATGTAAATACATCCCACCCTTCAGCTGTTACATACATTGCCAGGTAAATAACATCATTCCCTCAACCAAGCAGGGAGATGGTGTAGGAGGGTAGAACTACAATACCCAGCATTACTCTGGCTCTCACATTGATTCCATCCCTTCACTTACTTTTCCTCATGTCACAGAGGTCATCATAGGTTCTCCACTAGTTCTCCTCTTCATAGCTGAGCTCCGTCCTCTCCTGCACTCATCACATGAAGGTGACATCATACCAGGTCCTTTTCTTTCACTGAGCTCTGTCTCTAGTACTGATCACATGACTGTGATGTCCTCACAGGTCCTTCAGCTCCTGCAGTGCATCCTGGTCTATAGTCACTGCTGTTATTTCAGTGGCTGTGGACCAGCTAAGCTTGGGGCCCCTTTACAGATGGGGGCCCTGGGCAATTCTGCCACAGTGATTCAATTGTATTGCTGTCCCAAGGATAGCAATATAGTTGTATATGTCCTATAGGCAGTACCTTCGAAGCCTGGAACAAAACATCCGGGGCCCAGGCCCCAAATGTTTATACCTAGCGACGCCCCAGCTGTCTATACATCTATCCAAAACTGACATGTAACTGACATGTATCTGCCACTGCACTTTGAGGACTGGTTATTGAATGGGAGGAAAAGAAGCGTTGTGGGCATGTGCATACTCTGTTACAAGGCTCCACTACAGGACATAACTGACAGCAACTGAAATCGAAACAGGTCACAATGGTAGGCTAATAACTTTAGAATAAGCCAGTTTTGATAAATGGTGGTATTTGGGAAAAGGGATATAACAGCGATATCTATTGGGTGGGATACATTTATATAGGTGGCACAACCGCTTTAATGTCTGCCTGAATGAGATTAACCTCTGTACATGCAGAGACACAATAATGGACGGTGCATGGTGGGTGCTGGCTGTGTTACATAGCTGACACCTGCCTATAATCATGGTGAGAGTACCTTCTTTCCATCTTTGTAGATCATTCTAATGGGTACTCTATATGCTATAGGTGGAAGTATTAGGGGATCAATTTCAACAAGGAAGACTGTCTTATGGATCTCAGAGAAGATTTTGAACCTGGAAGCCCCACCTTGTTGTCTGGATGCTAAAGCTCCAGTGGCATTGCAAGGGTCGATAAAGATATATGCTCCCTACACAGGGGCCTAGCTAAAGGCTTGTGAGCCCTGGTGCAAGAGTTCAGCTTGGGCCCCCATCCTTCAGAGCTTTGTGGCAAAGTGCATGGGTGCACCTAGCCTTTCTGCTGCCTGAGGCAAAAATGAAACGGCACCCCCATGCCAAATTCTTAGGCTACTTTCACACTTGCGTTTGCAGGATCCGTTTGTGAGATCCGCCACAGGCTCTCACAAACGGTCCTGAACTGATCAGTTTTGTCCTAATGCATTCTGAATGGAAAATGATCCATTCAGAATGCATCAGTTTTGCTTCAGTTTGCTTCAGTTCAGTCTCCATTCCGTTTTGGAGGCGGACACTAAAACGCTGCTTGCTGCGTTTTGGTGTCTGCATGAAGAAACTGATGCAAACGGATCCGTCATGACTCACAATGTAAGTCAATGGGGATGGATCAGTTTTGTCTGACACGATAGAAAACGGATCCGTCCTCCATTGACTTTCAATGTAGTTCAAGACGGATCCGTCTATGCTATGTAAAAGATAATACAAACGGATCCGTTCAGAACGGATGGTTGTATTATAATGACGGATCCGTTTTTGAGAGCCTGGACGGATCTCACAAACGGATCCTGCAAACACAAGTGTGCAAGTAGCCTTACCCTAACCACTTTTTCCATCACTACAGTTAAAGACGTACTTGGAAAACGTTACATAAAGCGTTATGAAACATACAGTGCCACATACCTTTAACATCCAGTGACGTTTCCTCTGATGTACACATTCTCTTTCCTCAACATCTGCATTCAGACCAGACCACCATGATGATTTTTTTCAGCCATCTCTTGTCTCTGCGTGTCTCTGAGTTTGACAGTCATCTTAGTTTATTACTTTTCTATCCTCCTCCTCACCTTCTCAACACCCCATCCTGCTACCACCAACAGTGTGCCCACTGTGCTCCACAACACTATACTGCAGAAACAGTCCCCCTGAAAATACTAGTACTATGCAAATACTGCCAACTTCAATAATTATTTGCACACAGTGCCCTAAAATATACCTGTGCCCAGCAAATAGTGCCCCTGACACTAATAGTTATATATACCCAAAATCAAAAACTGGGAGAGTAATCACTCAATAATTCTTTATTATTATCACAATAAATAACATATACATTAAAATGAGTGCTCTACAGAGCACCCGAGCACAATGGAAGTCAATGGGAGAATCAGAGCACTAAATCAGGCACCCCCTTCTCTGAAGAGAGGAGGGTGTCTGGTTCACAGGAAAAGGTCAGAAAATGATGGAAACACCACTGAAATGGTTTGGGAACAGCATGGGGAGGATGCCTGGATGCATCTTGGACTCCCAAGTCGCTGCTGGGAACAATGTTGTCCGAGTATTACGCCACTTTTACAGAATGACAATAGTATGCCCAAAACCGAAGATAAAATCGATTTTAGAGGAAAAATTGTTAGGAAATTACACTGAATGTCACAAGTATTTAGGATGTTCAAACGTTATACAGCAGGCTTAGGGCAGGTAAA
Source organism: Rhinella marina (assembly GCA_900303285.1). Lineage (NCBI taxonomy): Eukaryota > Metazoa > Chordata > Amphibia > Anura > Bufonidae > Rhinella > Rhinella marina. Next base: position 22,006 of record ONZH01019853.1, read on the forward strand.
ACGCCAGCACTAATGGCAGAAAAAATTACACTGAATGTCACAGGTATTTAGGATGTTCAAACGTTATACAGCAGACGTAGCACAGGGAATGTCGCCTTGATTAGCGGCAGAAAAAAATACATTCGATGTCACAGGTATTTAGATGCACAAACGTTATACAGCACACGCAGTGCAGGTAATGTCGCCATGATTAGTGGCAGGAAAAAAATACACTGGATGTCACAGGTATTTAGGATGCACAAATGTTATACAGCAGACTCTGCGCAGGTAATGTCGCCTTGATTACCGGGGACACTTGTTATTATTGTTTCCCTGCACCATGGGTTTTTGTTTATACCTTTTTTGTTTTTATCTATGCCCTATCTAGGGCCGCAGTGGTGAGGGGTTGACAAAGAAGCGCCCCTATCTATACACCGAGCAACTGCGGTTCCTGCGACCGGTCATGGAGTTAAGGCCGTGAGTTTTTTGTTTTTAAAGGGATTAAATGTTTGGCGTTATGTTAATAGTGACATGCTAGCATAATTATATTTCAATATTACTTTGCATGGTCACTTACACATGGTTTATACTGAATTAAATTTATCTTTAGGAACAGTACACCTGTGCAAACTTCCACTAGATTATTGTGTGCCCCACTTCACAGGGCTAAAGTGTTTTCCAAATTTTTAAAGGTTTTAGACATTTTGGCCACTGCTTATACACTTCCAACATATAGGGGGGTATGTTACACCTGTTAACATGTCCCGGCCCAGAAAACTGGCATCAAAGTGGGTCCACAGACCCAATAAGTAACTGATGTACTGTATTTAATGTATTAACACAATTTGGCCCTGTGATCTTGTACTGCTAACATGCAGATTGTGATACCCATTGTACTTTCACAAAAATGTTTTTTGGCATAACCAAAAAGATGTTAAAAAAAGCCACCAAAATGGGCATCAATTTTTGCGCCCAAAAAGTGTAATTTAAGGTTAAAACTCCAGTTGGCCCACTGTTCTTGCATTTCAAACATATAGAGGGGTATGTGCCACATCAGATACAATGGAGTTCATCCTGGCCCAAACAGGTTAGGGGCATGAAACCTGACATCAAAGTGTGCAGACAGGCATTTTAGTAATAAAAAAAGAAGAAAGTATATTACAAGTAAAGTAAATGGAAACACAATCAGCGGCAGGGACGAAATTTGGTGTAACAACAATGGGATTATAAATTGCCCCTCAACCTACTACTCTTGAGAAGCTGCCATTGATCACCTGCTCTGCTCTCCTACTACACTAATCAGCAAATTGTCATTAAGGAACCCATCCTTAATGCTAATCTGCTAAATCTCAGTCCCCTGTAAATGAACTTTTTTCAACTAAAAATTAAAAGAAAAAAAAAAAAGTTCAGCCTAAACTCAGGAACTCCAGCTGTGTTATTTATACATATCCCAATTTTTATCCTTGGTTGCCTATTCTTGGAACTCCATCAAAATTATTAATCAAACATACGTTTAGTTGGCATTTAAACACCACGTTGGTGCCTAGCGTTAGAGATGAGCGAATCATTCAAAATTTTATTCGCCAAACATTCGCCAAACTTTTCCGAAGATTCGTATATTCGACGAATAGATTCGTTTAATTTGCGTACAAAATATACGTTGTTATGTGCTAATAACGAACACTCTTTTAAAAAATGTACGCAACTTCTTAGAAGACATACGCGTGAGTGTACAAATAGTAATTTAACACAAATGTCCCCTACTGGGAAATCCTCAGGGTATATAAATATCTTTATGTACCAATTAATCCACTGGATTAACAAAACCCTTTTAGGGACCCCAGTGTATAATAGATTAAAACCTAACTTTTATTATTTATTAAATTATAAAAGGTGAGGAAAGGAAAAATAGTTAAAACTATCAGCCAGTTATTTTTTCACTTTGTATTGATATTATTTTTATCAGATTTATAATATTGATCAGGAGTCAGTCAGAGCCATTCTAAGTAAGAGGTGATACTTTGTTGCATTTGTTGTATTGTTACACTTAATTGCCGCATATAGCGTTACATTTCTTTAGTCATGCTCTGCTGTACTCCTAAATCATATAGCCAGGTCTGTGCTGCAGGGTCGCATTGTTTGTTTAACTCAGGGAATCGCAGTTGAGCCCTGCTCTGGTAATCACTGCCACTGATCCCCGGCAGGACCCCTGCACCCTCCGTGTATCACCATCAGCCACACGGGCTGACTGCTCTAATGCGGCTCTCCTACCCCGCTGCTCAGACCGGACGGGTAAGCGCGCGAGATCTCGCTGCGCTCCGGTCTGCCGTCAGGTACGGTACACTTTAATCAGCCACACTTGCGCTTCCCTGCTGACAGTTAGACACGGCTAAACTATTAAATCTATGTATCCCTTATCCATAAACTACCACGTTACTGGAATAGCTGGCTGCCTAAAACTAAACGCCACTACAACCTATCCCTATCTAAGGGATAGGTTGTAGTGGCGTTTAGTTTTAGGCAGCCAGCTATTCCAGTAACGTAGTTTATGGATAAGGGATACATAGATTTAATAGTTTAGCCGTGTCTAACTGTCAGCAGGGAAGCGCAAGTGTGGCTGATTAAAGTGTACCGTACCTGACGGCAGACCGGAGCGCAGCGAGATCTCGCGCGCTTACCCGTCCGGTCTGAGCGGCGGGGTAGGAGAGCCGCATTAGAGCAGTCAGCCCGTGTGGCTGATGGTGATACACGGAGGGTGCAGGGGTCCTGCCGGGGATCAGTGGCAGTGATTACCAGAGCAGGGCTCAACTGCGATTACCTGAGTTAAACAAACAATGCGACCCTGCAGCACAGACCTGGCTATATGATTTAGGAGTACAGCAGAGCATGACTAAAGAAATGTAAAGCTATATGCGGCAATTAAGTGTAACAATACAACAAATGCAACAAAGTATCACCTCTTACTTAGAATGGCTCTGACTGACTCCTGATCAATATTATAAATCTGATAAAAATAATATCAATACAAAGTGAAAAAATAACTGGCTGATAGTTTTAACTATTTTTCCTTTCCTCACCTTTTATAATTTAATAAATAATAAAAGTTAGGTTTTAATCTATTATACACTGGGGTCCCTAAAAGGGTTTTGTCTAGGCGATTGCGTAATACGCAGGCACGTATGATGAGAGGCCGCAGTGTGCACTCCTCAGAGGCAGAGCAAATTTTAGAAAATGGCATCCAGGCGATCTTCATCATTTAGCTCTGCTGCACAGCTGAAATACATAGTCTGACTGATGGACCGGCAGGATTACGATTTACGATGGCACACACCGCCACCCGAACCAGCATAAAAAGGAGGTGATCCAGCAGGTGATCCGAGGCTTGCGCCATCGTTTCAACACCTTGCGGAAGCCGGGCCAGATCCAGCGTAAATGGTCAGATCTGAAATTGCCCTCAGAGGCAGTACAGTATGTATATTTGAGGTAGAACAAGTAAGGTGCTGTCTATCCGGCTAAGTGCATAGTACAACCATCCACCATACAATAAAGTGAATATGAGGACACATTGCGGTACCTGTAAAGAAATACACACAATGGGCAACATACTTGAAAACATGGTTGAAAGGTAAAAATTAGTGCAAACAATCCAGTGCAAACAATATAGTGCAAATACATTATAGGTATAATTTAAACATTTTAAATATCACCTACCTAGTATGCTCACGGACATGTTTAAGTCTCCTTTCTTCTGACGCTTGTCATACATCTGGAACAGAGTCCCAAACTCAGTTGCAATTTGTAATTAACATAGGTAAAATTGTAATCCAAATGGGTAAAAAAATAGCAGCAAAGGTTCCTTAAAAAACCCTCTTTCAAGGGGCTCCACAATAACCTGAAAAGGGGGAAAAAAGGGATGAGACGCACGTATGCGCAACTTGTTTTTTTTTTTGATGGGGGAGTCCTGACACTCCATGTCCATCTGGGTGAGGACAAACGCAGGGCAACAAAAATAAAAACAAATGCCAACTAGTGCTCACCCTTCAGGTTAAGTCCACGTTGTTGCTCCCATAAAAGCTGCAGGATCCTTACTTAAGGGCTAGCAGGTCCTCTTCACTGCTGCTGGAGCTAAAAGACATGAGAGGGCGCTCCTGCCTCATGAAAGCGACACTGGCTGCAGCAGCTGACCCCCACCGACCTCTTAGGGATGGTCTTGGTAGTGGCCGCGCGGTCACACTGGCAAGGGCAATGGCAACTTGGGCCTTGCCCATTACCTTGTAGGGGCCAGATCCTCCCGCCGGCATACAAGGTGACAGAATCTCCGGCTGTAAGGGCTCTGGTAACGGTCTTTCGCGAGCGGCGGACTGTGCGGCCTGCACCTGCCATGGCAGTTGGTATTGTACCACCGATGGCTGGAACACAAAACTGTTGGTGGTCATCTGTACCACATGAAGGATCGGCGGCGGTGGCAAATCTGGTATCAGGGGTTCCAGCTGAGCTTGGGATTTCTCCTCAGATCGCAGAGTCCCATCATTGGTCTCATGGGAACACCGAGCCTCTTCTGTGGCCTGGGCCTCCTCACTCCAGTCTTCCGGGGGCGCTGCAGGAGTAGCTGGTCGCTTAAGGAGTTTCACCCCAGTAGCAAAGGGGCCTTGGAGGCTCTTCATAGGGGTATACTCCACGTAATCCCCTGCGTGGAGATTGTGGCAGACGGGCAGAAGATACGGCCGCTTTACAGAACGGGGGTTGACATATAATTCTTCTGCCGTCTCCTCATCAGCGATTAAACCTACTCCCCGTTCCACACTGAACCAAATAACTGTACCCTTTCGGCGCTCCAGCTTGGGGTCACCGGACCGTAGGTGCTCCAAGACCTGCACAACCCACTCCTCTACCAACTTTTTGTATTCCCAGAGGGTCAGGGCGTTCTGGGTGACAGCCTCGGGGACCATTGAATTTTGCCGAAGGGAGTAGTCCTTCTGAGGCGGAGCGGGAACTCCTGCTGCCTCCGCCGTGTCAGCCAGCGGAATGAACACCTCAGCGGGCACCTCAACCGACTTCTTAGGCTGCCAGACATATTGAGAGACGTAGATCTCCTCCGGTTCCTACTTCTCATAGAGGTCGGTGCCCCACACCATGCCTCCCCAGTCAGGGCCTCGCTGTGTCGCCATCTTAATTGCCTGAGTTGCCTCGTCTTCCTCGGGCACTGGAGAAGGGGGCGGAGCTACCGGGGAGGAGTCCGCATCGCTAATGAATTGAATTCGTACGCAACAGCGTATAGAGTAACTTATACGTAACAATAGCGTATAATTTATAGGACAAACTACGTAGCAAACGCGTACAAAGCTGAAGCGAATCACCTAAAATTCGTATTCGCTTCGCAGCTAAAAATTTCCAAGATTCGATACGAATCGACAAATCGATTCGCTCATCTCTACCTAGCATGTCATATATAAAGTTAGGTTAGAGAAATTAACTGAAAAATAAAAAAAACATTATACCCATAACACTTTATTAGTCATACAGAGAAATAAATATGATATTAATGATGTATTAGAAGGTGTCTTAGACCATAGACAAATGTCTAAAGTGATGCTTACAAAACATACCGTTTAATAATCAAATAACACATCTCTAATGACGTTTGATTTTTGCTTATCCAAAACACCTCAGCCCGCAAGCCCACATCACGGGTCCTCAGTCTCTTGCGAGTCCTCACACTAACTAACGTATGAAGTATAATAAACTGTCTTCAAAAATAAAAAATGCTACAGAGCACAGAAGATACATATCAAACACTGCCACGAATTGCATCCATCTGCCACGTCAATGCCCCCTAGGGGCTGATGAAGAAGTCTGCATAACGTTCTTGAATTGCAATGCCTGCAGTATCAGGTCATCTATGCAGCCTCAGATCCAAACCAGCACCAGGGAATGTTGGAATTTCACTCTGGTCAACATCCGAGGAAGCATCGTGAATCCTGGTGAAGTTGTGTAGAATAACACAAGCCTGAACAACCAGGCATGGTCCGGATCCATCTGTATAGTTGTCAGAAACACCCTCCACTTGGTAGAGAATATTCCAAAAGCGCACTCAACATACCGACGGGCACAAGTCAACCGGTAGTTGAAAATACGCCTCCTGACATCCAAACTGCGTCTTGGGAAAGGTCGCATAACATGGGGAGTCAATGCAAACCCTTCGTCAGCCACAATCACAAAGCCGGCAGACCATCACATCCGGGCAGTCTTGTGGGCTCTGGCAGGGCAAGCTGATTGGCATGAAGCCGCTCACCCATTCTAGAAGCACAAAAGATGCGAGCATCTAATGTGTGCCAATAGGCCCCAATATCAACCATTATAAATTTGTAGTTGCTGTAGGCCAAGGCGCAAAGCACTATTGAAAAATATTGCTTATAATTCAAGAATCGGGTTGAGTGAGGAGGCTTCTTAACAAGAATATGTTTGCCATCCAGTGCCCCCACGCAGACAAATTGAAGCCGGCAACAAATCAAAAACAATCCTCTGCTTTGGGCTGTGGCATCACTGTCTCTCGGAGTCGCAGCCAGATGACTTCACAAGTATGCGCCATAATCCGAGAAATCGTAGAAATGCCCAATAGAAACTCAAAATGCAGGGAAGCAAATGAGTTGCCAGTTGCAAGGAATCTGTTTAGAAAAAAAAAAAAAAAGTCATTATTACAAAAAAAAACCCCAAAACACTAACACATTGTGGGGACAATAACTACATTGTGGAAGACAACAAGCTGTGATGCTATCTAGCCAATGAACATATGCACTGCGGGCAACACATACTTTCATTCAATGAAAGAGCTGTGAAATATGGTACATGTGAAGCAGGGCAATGTACAGGCAACAATATGAAGCAAAAATATATTAAATACATGCAATGATCATGGATTGGATGCATAAGCACACAAAACAATGCCATAACAAAAAGGAGACTTCAAAGCCACAATCCCCCCGTCCCTAAAAAAAAAAAAAAAACACAAACACACAACAGTGCAAGACCAAAAGTCTTTCACACAACATGCACAAGGAACTCACACTGAAATGTGCATGACCGAACAAACATTTTACCTTAGTGGGGCGATTAGCCGTTCCTCTGGAGAAATGCTATGTCTCATGTTGGTGTCCTGGAAAGTGAGGTCAGGACGGATAGACAACAGCAGGCAATCAAAAGTGGCCACTGACATCGACAGAAACCAAAGAACTTTTCCAGGTGCTGACAAAGATCAGTGTAGAGGGTGTGAAAGTGGCCATTTCTGTACCGTTAAGAAACAATGTGGTGAACCCAGAGTCTCCTTCACCTTGGTTCCTCAACCAGCCCAGATGACTGCTGGCAATATCACCGAAAAAGAACCCAGTGCAGTAGAACCTCATCCTCAGAGTCGTCCTCCATAGTGAAACAAAGCCAGAAAGTGCTAACCAAACAATGGAACGAAACCAACCTCTCTATGCTCAAAAAAGCAGGAGAAAATGGCCACCAAACACTCATGTGACCTACTTATATACCAGTTTCAGTGGTGTATCCATTTAAATTCAGACTAGAGATGAGCGAACATGCTCGTCCGAGCTTGGTGCTCGTTCGAGCATTAGTGTATTCGCATATGCTCGCTACTCGGACGAGCATATCGCGATCCTCGAGGAAATGGCAGCTTCCTCTTCCTGCATGTTAGCCACCTTTTTTCAGCCAATCAACATGCAGGAGAGTCTTTGGTACCTCCAAGCATCACGTGGGGCCCCTACAAGTCGATAGCAGGGATTGGCTGGCCAGATCAGATGACCTGGGAATATAAGAATCTGGTCCCGCGCTGCTCGCGTCATACGCCGTCTGCATGAGATTAGGGATAGAGCTGCTGAGTTTAGATGTTGGTTAGGCAGGAATCACCCACAAAGAACCCAACAGCCCTTCTAAGGGCTACAAGCACCTTTTTTTTTTTTTGGTCTCCTCCTGGCTGCTGGCTGGGACTTGTAGTGCAGCTACCGCCATCTTGGCTGCACGCTGTGCACTGGTGGTAGAAGGGACAGAACGTGGTCCACACAGACTCCAATGAAATTGCCCAAAGTCCTCTCAGTACTCATTTTTGCTGCTGCTGTACCTTGGCTTGCCTTGGATCTGTAGTACAGTCTAGGGAATAAGTTTTTTCACTCAGTTATATAAACTACAGTCCAGTGAACAATTATGCGGTGTGCGATACACTAGCTGCAGTCTAGAGAATACGTTTCTATTCTCAGTTATATAAACTACAGTCCAGTGAACAATTGTGAGGTGTGCGATACACTAGCCGCAGTCTAGAGAATCTTTTTTTCACTCAATTACATAAACTACAGTCCAGTGAAGAATTGTGAGGTGTGTAGTACACTAGCCACAGTCTAGAGAATACGTTTTTATTCTCAGTTATATAAACTACAGTCCAGTGAACAATTGTGAGGTGTGCGATACACTAGCCACAGTCTAGAGAATAATTTTTTTCACTCAATTACATAAACTACAGTCCAGTGAACAAGTGTGAGGTGTGCGGTACACTAGCCGTCAGTCTAGAGAAATAATTTTTT
>ONZH01019854.1:0-70056 GCA_900303285.1 Rhinella marina
TCAGATTCCTCAAGTCTACAATGAGGAGTGGACGTGATGTCTGATATCTGCCAGGTGTTGAGCAACTTTGAGGAGTCAACACAGATGGTGAGCGGCGATGCCGCCATTATCAGCCTCACCATCCCGCTGCTTTGCCTGTTGAAAAACTCACTGCTCAGCATCAAGTCGGATGCTTTTGCGCTTGTCACAAGAGATGGTGGAGGAAGATACGTCGCTTGATAGCCAGAGCACCCTCCGGTCTGTTTCTCAGCGTGTATCGGAGGAGGGGGATGAGGATTGAGGAGGAAGAGGAGGAGAATGTCGGCGAGACAGTAGAGGGTACCAGTGCTCAGTCCTTAACTCTTGAGCGTGTATGGCTGAAGAGGAGGACTTGGAGGAGGAGGAGGAGGAGGAAATGGAAGAGTAAGGCCAGTGAGGAGAGGGAATTCTTGCGTGTTGGGACTCTGGCGCACATTGGCAGACTTCATGTTAGGCTGCCTATCCCGTTGACCCTCGCGTTAGAAGAATTTTTTCCAACACCGATTACTGGGTGTTCACTCTCCTGGACCCACGGTACAAGCAGAACCTTTCCACTCTCATCCCTGCAGAGGAAAGGAGTATGAGAGTGAATAGATATCAACAGGCCCTGGTGCACAAGCTGAAACAATTCTTCCCATCTGACGCCGCTAGCGGCAGAGGGCATGGTTCTGTGGGCCAAGTAGCGGGGGAGAGGAGGCGAGCAGGCAGCTTGTCCAGCACCTGGCAGGGGAACGCTCTCCAAGGCCTTTGCCACTTTTATGTCACCCGCCAGCAAGACACTGTCACCTGTCCCCAGTCTAGCAGAGTAGGGGGGAGCTGTACAGAAAGATGGTGAGGGAGTACCTAGCTGACAATACCAACGTCCGTAGCGATCACTCTGCTCCATACAACTACTGTGTTTCAAAGCTGGACACGTGGCCTGAACTGGCGCTGTACGCCTTGGAGGTGCTGGCCTGCCCTGCCGCTAGCGTGCTGTCAGAGCGGGTATTCAGTGCAGCTGGTGGCGTCATCACCGATAAGCGTACACGCCTGTCAACTGACAGCCGCTGACAGGCTGACGCTTATTAAAATGAAACAAAGCCTGGATTTCACCGGAATTCAAATCTCCTCCGGGGAAAGCATGCTAAAGATTTAAAATAACTTATGTATCCGATTCCTCTTCTCTACCCTCTTCTCTACTCCTCCTCCTCCTCCTCCATATCGTCTTTGCCTAACGCTGACGCAAAAAACGCCATTTTTTAGAGGTCCAACTGGCACTCTTTTAGCACAATTTTTCAGGAGGGCCCCCTACAGGCCCTCTATTCAAACAATTTTTCCAGAGGTCCACCTACAGGCCCTCTCTCCAAACAATTTTTCCGGAGGTCCACCTACAGGCCCTCTGTCCAAACAATTTTTCCGGAGTTCCACCTACAGGCCCTCTGTCCAAACAATTTTTCCGGAGTTCCACCTACAGGCCCTCTCTCCAAACAATTTTTCCGGAGTTCCACCTATAGGCCCTCTCTCCAAACAATTTTTCCGGAGGTCCACCTATAGGCCCTCTGTCCAAACAATTTTCCGGAGTTCCACCTACAGCCCTCTGTCCAAAACAATTTTTCCGGAGGTCCACCTATAGGCCCTCTGTCCAAACAATTTTTCCGGAGTTCCACCTATAGGCCCTCTGTCCAAACAATTTTTCCGGAGTTCCACCTACAGGCCCTCTCTCCAAACAATTTTCCAGAGGTCCACCTACAGGCCCTCTCTCCAAACAATTTACGTCTTTTTCTATCTTTCTCTCTCTCCAAACTATTTTTCCGGATAGCTGCCATATACGGTATTAAACTGAGTAGTATACATAGAACACATACCACACTTGATCAAGCTCATTAATTGACAATTGTACCGGTTGATGCTAAATTTTTAAGTTGGGTCCTGCGTCGTCATTCTAACTATATCCGGCTGTTGTCACACCACACACGCTAGCCCCAGGGGGCACTCCCCTGGCTCTTCCAGCTCAACCTCCTTCCCCCCAGCCTGCCCCCCCACCTACAGGCCCTCTCTCCAGTTCCTGTTTCCAGTTTTATTTGCGCAAACTGCATACATTTTTATTTTTGGGGATAGGTGTGAAAAATAATATTACTTGCGAATCTATATTGCCCAACATTGGATACGGTAGCAAGTAGAAGACCAAACACATGCTGTCCACAGGGTTCAGCAAATTCCTGGTCCACCCGCAAATTCCTTGTCCACAATGTCAAGGAGGTCGAGGTTCTGTGGATGAGCAACAAGTCCTTCTGTACTGAAATCGCCGACAAAGTCTCCATCTAAGAACCTACAGACCGTTGTGGAGAGAGTGGCACAGCTCGCCATCAAAGTGACGAACCCCAACGCCAGACTGCGCTGAGAAGATAACGAATAAATATCTCTGTGGTTATTTTTGCTAAATAAAAGTTAAATAAACCCCCCAAAAAATTCATCTGTTCCTGTGCCTGATCCACCCAAGTTGAATCTGTCCCATCATGAGAAAGTCCCCCCAAGGAGTCCCCACTGTAACTTGCTTCCCATACAACTACCTCACCCCCCGACACCTGTGTCTCGCCATTGTCCAACACCTCCTCAGACAACACTGGTAAATCCACACTGTCAGCACACGGAAACAGCAAATGGTCTTGCGAATTGGGGCAGAGAATGTTGTGGGCTAGCACATCAGAGAAGGGGTGACTATGGGGTTCCAGGGAGTACGTGACCACATGCAATCTCCATCTAAAAAGTCATGCCACACTTGATCAATCTCATAATTTACGACTGTACCGGTTGATGCTAAATTTTTAAGTTGGGGTCCTGCGTCGTCATTCTAAATACATCCGGCTGTTGTCACCACCACACACGCTAGCCCAGGGGGCACTCCTCTGGCTCTTCCAGCGAAACCTCCTTCCCCCCAGCCTGCCCCCACCTACAGGCCCACTCTACAAACAATTTACCCGGATAGGGGACGTATTAAATGTTGTACTGATGTTTTTTTTGTTCTTCTTTTAATTGCCTCCTGACCTGTGATAGGCAGAGCATGGACACGTCCCCTTAGCTGCAGTGGGAAAGACACTCCCCTGGCCAGAGCAAGCTCTTTTTCCGTTTTCCGTGGTCGAAAAATCCATTAAATATAAGGTCCCAAGATAGGGGACGTATACGGTATTAAACTGAGAAGAATCGATACCATACCGGTTGATGCAACAGTTTTTACAAATCCATTCTGGCTGTTGTCACCACCACACACGCTAGCCCAGGGGGCACTCCTCTGGCTCTTCCAGCGAAACCTCCTTCCCCCCCCACCTACAGGCCCTCTCTCCAAACAATTTACCCGGGTAGGGGGACATATTAGATATTGTACTGATTCTGAATTGCCTCCTGCGATAGACGGGAATCGAACCCAGATCAACTGCTTGGGAAGTAGCTATGCTCACCACTATACCACCAGCAGGCACAGCAACTGATAAGAACAGATACTAAACTTGATTTCAGCTGCAGTGCCAGCATGAGCAGTGGTGTCACCTGCAGGCGGTGATGGACCTTCGTTGCACCTAGTTGGGTGCTTCCCTAACATGTGATGGGTATTTGCCTCGCCTTTCTTGGTCTGGGTGAGCACAATTGCCATGAGGGTAACCACCAGGCTGTTGCCTGAGAATTTGGGGTAATGGTGGGATTAAGCAGCCGCAGAAGCATCCATGCATGCTGCCCCTGCTGTTTCCTGTCCATTTCCGTGGTGTTTCCATCATTTTCTGAGGTTTCCAGGTTTTCAGGCAAACTTCCCTGTGCAGAGCTTTGGTCCCCCGCAAAAATGCTCGAGTCTCCCATTGACTTCAATGGGGTTCGTTATTCGAAACGAGCACCCGAGCATCGGGAAAAGTTCGACTCGAATAACGAGCACCCGAGAATTTTAGTCACCTTTTTGGAAACTGGTCGTTGCCATTTTTCTCTTTTTTCTATATGCAAGGCTTATTGTCTCAAAGATATCATGGGACAGATTCACTGCAGAAATTTTTGTGACCAAAATCTCTATACATCAGGATAGCATTGCTGTATTTTTACAAAAACTATTGAGCTGTCTGGGGAAGATTTTTTCATTTCATTTGGAATATCTCTGGCACGCATGAACATTCCCTGTTATACTTGCAGTCCATAACCTGTTCCTCACACCCCTTGGTGGGCATGACTTCCAGAGTGCTCACCTGCTCTCCCCAACAGCCTGGGGCAATAGATTCCAGTTGTCTAGTTTCCTGTAAAGATGCTTTGCTTTCCTTGTACTGACTTCTGCCTGTCTCCAGTTTTGACCATTTGCTGCCTGACTTGACCTCTGCCTGATCTCCGTACTGACACTGAGCTGACTGCCCTGACCCTTGGACTGACTTTGGATTCCTTGAACTCTGCCTGCTCTGAACTTAGCCTGTCCCTGACTACAGTTTTGCTTATCCCCTCTGTGTTTCGCATCCACGTCTCTTGACTCTGTAGGTCAGCAGTCTACTGAACAGAGACTGCTCCAACAGGTAGCAACCTGGTGGTTCCCCTACAGTGTGAAGACCAAGGTACAGGGTGAAGACCAGGGAAAGCACTTAGATAATGCTCTTAAGAGTAGCCCCAAGTCATATCTGTTCAGTAACACAGTGGGTGCACATCCACTTTGTAATATTCAGTAAGTCTATTTAATATACTCAATAGGACTACAGAGTAACCACAGCCGGTCAATGCCCTCTAGCATCTTGCAGTTTCCTACTGAACAGTACAGATTGCATCTCTATGGGCAGACATGTAGCTACAATTATCATCTAGGTTTGGCTTTATGGATAGAATGATAAATAATATTAAAGGCAATATGTAGTCAATATCAATCATATGCAGTATTGCATTTCAGCCTCACATCTAACATATATTGTGTTTTTTATATACTTGAGCTGACCCCTGTGCATCAAGAGTTGATAACCTTCTAAACCCACGCAAGAGGCCCCCTCGGTGGACATGCCACCTGCATCTGCACACTTGGCATACTGAATTGGCACATTAATGTTTACACTGTAAAACAATAATAGGAGGAGATAATAATACACAAAACTCATATCAATCACAGTAATACCAGTCTATGCACTGAAGCCTCACACAGCATTAGTGAGTCTTAGTGATACCTAAATAACACAATGATGTACATACATACATTGTGACAAAAGGATTTCATCAACATCCTTATCCCTAGTGAAGAATAAACCCGTACTGTAGCAAAACCTGCATGTACAGACCGTTGTGTCATATTTATGGCTCTGCTTTATATATTTTGTTTGCAGAGGCTTAGCGCTGGAACAGATGCTGGGTTTTAAAATGAAGATTGTAATGAGATTGTAAGCTATGTTCAGACAAGGATTCCAAGTTTGGATACGAGACAAGTAAAAAGAAAGCAGCATTTCTGCTGCATACAGAAATTCCACATTAAGATACACAATACACTTGTAAGAAGAAGGCTCTGGCACTAGATCAATATAAACTATGTGCAGGATATTACAGAAAGATCCTATCTCCTTACTCATATGCAGTATATCCTGTGTCTTCATAACGTTAACCCTAACTTTCTTATAGATTGACTATGACTCAGCCAAGAAATAGAGACATATGAGAAATCGGTATTCCACAGGTCAGCGTCACCGTTTTTAATAGCGCTGTAAAAATAAATCTGTCTTGTAAACTAACACCAATGAGAGGTTTTTATTTCTGCAAACTGCTTGGATAATACTGTTTATTCCTGGTTCCCAATATAAAGTGACCCCATGCAGCCATATTGGTCTCTTACAGAGACATTCTAAGCCATAATTTTTCCAAAGTTCAAGGGTCATAGATGCCTCTGTGCTCAGGATAACATGTTACCATTTGGATTGACGTATTATAAAGGTAGATATACTGTATATTTATCTATATAATGTGCAAATCCAAATAGTAACATTTTCTTCTGAGCACAGAGGCATCTATGACCCTTGGTCTCAAAGGGGATACTCAGCAGCATCATTTTCCCCTTAGTCTACTAATTTAAGGGAGACAGAAGAGTAAGAAAATACATCTACATCATTGGGCTATGCATACTTCAGAGATGAGCAAACTTCTTAAAATTCATTTCAGATCCGATTCTGGTGCGAAAAAATTTGAGCCCAATGGCAAGTTCTCCAATTGGCCTGAGTGTATGACACTCTAAGGTCTCCTATGACGCAAATTTTTCTCATCTGTCTTCCTATTTTTTTTTTTTATATATATGAAGTACAGACCAAAAGTTTGGACACACCTTCTCATTCAAAGAGTTTACTGTATTTTCATGACTATGAAATTGTAGATTTACGCTGAAGGCATCAAAACTATGAATTAACACATGTGGAATTATATACTTAACAAAAAAATGTGAAACAACTGAAAATATGTCTTATATTCTAGATTCTTCAAAGTAGCCACCTTTTGCTTTGATTACTGCTTTGCACACTCTTGGCATTCTCTTGATGAGCTTCAAGAGGTAGTCACCTGAAATGGTTTTCACTTCACAGGTGTGCCCTGTCAGGTTTAATAAGTGGGATTTCTTGCCTTATAAATGGGGTTGGGACCATGAGTTGTGTTGGGCAGAAATCAGGTGGATACACAGCTGATAGTCCTACTGAATAGACTGTTAGAATTTGTATTATGGCAAGAAAAAAGCAGCTAAGTAAAGAAAAACGAGTGGCCATCATTACTTTAAGAAATGAAGGTCAGTCAGTCCCGAAAAATTGGGAAAACTTTGAAAGTGTCCCCAAGTGCAGTCTCAAAAACCATCAAGCGCTACAAAGAAACTGGCTCACATGAGGACCGCCCCAGGAAAGGAAGACCAAGAGTCACCTCTGCTGTGGAGGATAAGTTCATCCGAGTCACCAGCCTCAGAAATCGCAGGTTAACAGCAGCTCAGATTAGAGACCAGGTCAATGCCACACAGAGTTCTAGCAGCAGACACATCTCTACAACAACTGTTAAGAGGAGACTGTGTGCAGCAGGCCTTCATGGTAAAATAGCTGCTAGGAAACCACTGCTAAGGACAGGCAACAAGCAGAAGAGACTTGTTTGGGCTAAAGAACACAAGGAATGGACATTAGACCAGTGGAAATCTGTGCTTTGGTCTGATGAGTACAAATTTGAGATCTTTGGTTCCAACCACCGTGTCTTTGTGCGGCGTAGAAAAGGTGAACGGATGGACTCTACATGCCTGGTTCCCACCGTGTAGCATGGAGGAGGAGGTGTGATGGTGTGGGGGTGCTTTGCTGGTGACACTGTTGGAGATTTATTCAAAATTGAAGGCATACTGAACCAGCATGGCTACCACAGCATCTTGCAGCGGCATGCTATTCCATCCGGTTTGCGTTTAGTTGGACCATCATTTATTTATCAACAGGACAATGACCCCAAACACACCTCCAGGCTGTGTAAGGGCTATTTGACCAAGAGTGATGGGGTGCTACGCCAGATTACCTGAACCCAATCGAGATGGTTTGGGGTGAGCTGGACCGCAGAGTGAAGGCAAAAGGGCCAACAAGTGCTAAGCATCTCTGGGAACTCAGGTGACTACCTCTTGAAGCTCATCAAGAGAATGCCAAGAGTGTGCAAAGCAGTAATCAAAGCAAAAGGTGGCTACTTTGAAGAATCTAGAATATAAGACATATTTTCAGTTGTTTCACACTTTTTTGTTAAGTATATAATTCCACATGTGTTAATTCATAGTTTTAATGCCTTCAGTGTGAATCTACAATTTTCATAGTCATGAAAATACAGAAAACTCTTTGAATGAGAAGGTGTGTCCAAACTTTTGGTCTGTACTGTATATATAATTTTTTTTTCTCTCTCTCTCTCTGCAGGTAATGGTGAAAAATATGCCTAAAGGGCATTTGTTGGCAGATTTGTATCCATGAAACCCTCTCCACTTTCATTGACAGGACCAGGCATGATGAGATTTTTTTACTGTCTAGCCCCGTCAATCAAAGCTCAGAAGGCGTGGCAGTTGTAGAGAGAGCAGAGCCTCTAGGTGTAACGGCTAGACTCTTGTTGCCTCATTCGCATATATTAAAACATCATTTTTCTCATCAATGTGGGCACATATGAACATGGGACCAACATAGAGTTGTCTTCTTATTTATATATTTCTATCAATATAATTATTTTTTAATACTAGTGGCTGTAGAGGTATGAAAAACTACCCTTTCCATTAACTTTTCTCCCTAGGACATTAAATTGCTCCCTTTGGCTAGGGATAACAGAGATGGGCGCAGCTCTTTGCTGCTTCCTCACTGTTGAGCAAGAGAGACAAAGAGCAGTGGAGCTGTCAGATAATCGCTCTTTTGGACAGGGTAGCACTGAATCATTAACATGAGGAAGGGAGCTACCCCCTATGTGGCTACTTCTCCCAAGGACTCAGATGGCAGAACAGACATATTGGGAACCAGTGGTCTAATTTCTGCTGGTGATGAGATCTTTGTTATCATCAATCTGCAGGAAGATACAGATTTTGGTACCCTGACAGCCCATATGCCTCCGTTGGTGACAGGAAACTAAAGGGGCTGTACTCTATGGACAAGCCCTACTTGTGTAGAAGGGTATCTTGATCCAATGGTGAGAGATGAGTGAGAGATATTCTGCTTTCTACTCTGGTCAAAAGATGAAGATAGTAAAAAGTGGACCTTCCTGTATTAACTCAGGACTCCCAAACAGGTTATCCCTTTAGGTTTTATTGCACCCTAAACTCCATTCTGAAGCTATGCTCAGAAATGTCTGTGCATTATAGCTGGTATTTATTATTCATAGGAAGTTTCTCTCTCTTTCATGTAAAATTGCTAAAATCATAGCAGTCCAAGAGCATTTAGACGATGCAAGCAAATGCTTGATTGGTTCTGGTTGCTATGCTTTTATTTCTTTTTAGCTTTTCAGACTAATGATAGTAAATAACCCTCACTGAATTCTCAGGCATACTTACTGTATGTAAAATGGCCTGGATGTTTCATGTGCGAGCCTCTAAATCTACCTATTCCGAAAATATCTCAGAGTCCACTCCTTTCTTCCTTTCTTTCATCTTGGAAATATTCAAGCTGTGATAGAAAATCCACTCCTCATAAATCCATTTATGTAGTGTTTATTCTAATGTTCGTGCAGGTCTACATTTCTATCTATCCCACTATTCACCCTTTTCATCCAGTGTAATTCTATATCAGCCATAGCAGAAAGTCAACCTAATAGCTTCAGGTTTAGCGGCAGGGCATAAACTCGTTAAAGTCTGGGCCGCTGGGGATTATATTTTAATTACTCGCACCTGTGAGAGACTCATTTTCGATCCTGTTGACAATGCTGCACAGACTTGTGATCTGGGGAAGAGCTGCGCAGATTGTAATTTAACCCCGCCGGCCTGCTCTCTGACAATTTCAATCAGATTTATT
Organism: Rhinella marina; assembly: GCA_900303285.1. Classification (NCBI taxonomy): domain Eukaryota; kingdom Metazoa; phylum Chordata; class Amphibia; order Anura; family Bufonidae; genus Rhinella; species Rhinella marina. The sequence continues at coordinate 9,459 of ONZH01019854.1, forward strand.
TATTTAGTTGTTAAATAACCGGTTCACTACCAGATGTTGGAGAGTGAGTGACAGATCCTGTTTGAACTTTGAGAGTCCAAATCAGTATGATGCAGAAGGCTAGGTTAACAGATTGTTCAGATCCATATTAAAGGGCATCTGTCAGCAGATTTGTACCTATGGAACTGGCTGACCTGTTGCATGTGCTTTGGCAGCTGAAGGCATCTGTGTTCATATGTGTCTGCATTGCTACAAAAATGATAGTTTAGTGTATGCAAATGAGTCTCTATGAGCAATGGATGTGTTGACATTACACTAAGGCTACTTTCACACTAGCGTTAGCACGGATCCGGCACCTAAAGGGTGCCGACGGATCCGTGCTAACGCTATACATGTGTGGAGCCGGAGCAGCGCTCCTGCCCCACACATGACACACATTAAAACAACACACAGACTACATACAAACAAACATACATACAGACATACATACAAACATACAGACATACATACATACTCACATACTCCCGGACGCCGGCAGAACGTCTTCACGCGCCTCCTGCGCGCAGTGATGACGATTCCCCACAGCGCCCTCTGCTGGGCGCAGTGGGGAAACGTCATCGCAGCGTGCAGGAGGCGCGTGAAGACCTGCTGCCGGCGTCCCGGGAGTATGTGAGTATGTATGTATGTATGTATGTATGTCTGTATGTAGTCTGTGTGTATGTATGCCGGATCCGGAATGACCCCCATTGGAAATCAATGGAGGACAGATCCGGATTACTGGTGTGTCCACACCAAACGGATCCGTCCCCATTGACTTCCATTGGGGGTCATTCCGGATCCGTCTTGGTGCGGATGCCTGGACCGGAGAGCAAACCGCAGCATGCTGCGGTTTGTTCTCCGGTCTGAAGACGGAACGGAATGCTTTCAGGAGCATTCCGTTGTCTTCAGTTCAGTTTTGTCCCCATTGACAATGAATGGGGACAAAACTGAAGCGTTTTTTTCCGGTATTGAGCCCCTTTGACGGAACTCAATACCGGAATTTAAAAACGCTAGTGTGAAAGTAGCCTTAGAGGCTCAGTTCCCTCTGTAACTGCCACACTCGCTGCACTGCACAAGTTTTAATATATGCAAATAAGCATTTTCCAACTTATCTTTCGTACACTACAAGAGGTAGACTTAAAGGGGTTTCCTCAAGAGGTCTGGCAATTCAATTGCAGTGCAGAAGCTGCTGCTCGAGAAATAAAGCATAATGTTACATGTACTGTGACCAAATATGTGATAGATACTCTAGCTAAGCTTTATTCACTTATGCAGGAGCCATTCTTATGGAGTAGCGCCTCTTTCTGGTTCAGATTATATGTTTTTATAAGGCAAATGGACAATAGTTGTCATATTGAGACAACCTGTCCCTTCCTACTTACAGTAGAAGCCCTAGGTGGCTACACCGTAACTTGGCGGCAGTCCCTATTCTGCGTAAGTGCACAGGGCAGGGAAGGGAAACACAGGTAGAGACAAACACGGACAGAACAAACACAATATAGAATGGTAAACAAGCCGGGTCACAACAGGAGATAGCGTCAAAGACCAGGGGTAAAAGAGTAGTCAAAAGTCCAAATCGGAGTACAAGTCCAAAATATCACAAATCCAATAGAACAAAGGTCACGCAAGCACTGATCAAAGGGAGAACTAATCACAGGCAATGAGTAAGGCAGTTGCCATCTTTAAATAGTCCGCCCAGGATCATGTGATGTGGCCAGCATCACATGAACTGAGGCGGAGCAAGCTGTCAAAACAATATGCAAAGTAGCCATGTGGTGTGATCAGCACCACATGGCTAAACCCAAACCGAGAATTAACTGATGAAGTGCTGGCTGACCAGACCAGCACTTCAATTCCCAACTGCTCGTCTCTAGGGGGGCGGAGAGGTCCGGCGATGCCGTGCGGAGGGAGCGCGACGCCGACCTCCCGTGACACAACCCTTTTAAGGTCTCATTGGCAATAGGTAACGCCCAGGGCTGTTCGTATAAATGTGTTAGTACTATGTACTATGGAATTTAGCTCTTGTGTTCATGTTTTACATAGGGTAAATTTGCCAGAAACCTCAAATTATTGTTTTATTCCAAACTAGTTGCCTACAAATTTACTGCAGCCCTTTAAAATTGCGTCCTTGTGACTTAGAATTTCAAGCCGCATCATATATGACACACCAGGGGCGGACATACCGCGGTGCAGCCGGTTCGGCTGCACCGGGGCCCGGGACCGGAGGGGGGCCCTTTCTTCCCGGCGGCAGGTAGAGATGTGAGCGCTTCCATTTTGGAAGCGCTCATCTCTATATTCATCTGTATCGCCGTCCTTAGGACGGCGATACAGATGGATAATGCGGGGCAAGGGAGGGAGAGGCGTGTCCCTTCCCCGTTCCTCTGATAGGCTGCAGGCACTAGGCCTGTAGCCTATCAGAGGCCGGCACAGGCGGCGCGATGACGTCATCGCGCCGCCTGAGCCGTACAGCGCGGGACACAGGCCGGAAGAGGCCTGCATCGCGTCGCTGACAGAGGCAAGGAGGTAAGTATAACTGTTAATTTTTTTTTATTTAAGTTGGCACTCAGTGGGGGCACTATGGGGGAGGAGCACTATGGAGGAGAGGCACTATGGGGGCCACTTTGGAGGGGAGCACAATGGAGAAGGAACACTATGGGGGCCACTATGGAGGAGGAGCACTATGGGGGGCCACTATGGAGGAGGAGCACTATGGGGGGCCACTATGGAGGAGGAGCACTATGGGGGGCCACTATGGAGGAGGAGCACTATGGGGGCTACTATGGAGGAGGAGCACTATGGGGGCCACTATGGAGGAGGAGCACTATGGGGGGCCACTATGGAGAAGGAACACTATGGGGGCTACTATGGAGGAGGAGCACTATGGGGGCCACTATGGAGGGGGAGCACTATGGGGGGCCACTATGGAGGGGGAGCACTATGGGGGGCCACTATGGAGAAGGAACACTATGGGGCTACTATGGAGGAGGAGCACTATGGGGGGCCACTATGGAGGAGGAGCACTATGGAGGAGGAGCACTATGGAGGGGGAGCACTATGGGGGGCCACTATGGAGGGGGAGCACTATGGAGGGGGAGGGGGGAGCACTATGGGGGGCCACTATGGAGGGGGAGCACTATGGGGGGCCACTATGGAGAAGGAACACTATGGGGGCTACTATGGAGGAGGAGCACTATGGGGGGCCACTATGGAGGGGGAGCACTAGGGGGGGCCACTATGGAGGGGGAGCACTATGGGGGGCCACTATGGAGGGGGAGCACTATGGGGAGGAGCACTATGGGGGGCCACTATGGAGGAGGAGCACTATGGGGGGCCACTATGGAGGAGGAGCATTATGGGGGGCTACTATGGAGGAGGAGCACTATGGGGGGCCACTATGGAGGAGGAGCACTATGGGGGCCACTATGGAGGAGGAGCACTATGGGGGGCCACTATGGAGGAGGAGCACTATGGGGGGCCACTATGGAGGAGGAGCACTATGGGGGCCACTATGGAGGGGAGCATTATGGGGGGCACTCTGGAGGAGGAGGACGACTATGGGGGCCCTATATATATACTGGCACTATGGAGGGCGAGGATCACTATGGGGGCCCTATCTTATATTCTGGCAGACATGGGGCACTATGGAGAAGGGGGGGAGAGGAGCACTATTGGGGTCATTGTATAGGGGCACTAAGAGGGTTTTTGGGTACATAGTAGGGGGCATTGGCACATTATGAGGGCACTATGGGGACATTGGCTGGCCGGGGGCACTAATTATTTCTATTGTTGGGACTATTACTATCAGCTTAGCACAGTTATTTTTGGGGAACATTTTGGTTATAATTTAGTGTCAGGGACACTTTCCTGGGTGCAGTTATTTTAATTACTGAAGGCGGTAGTATTTGAGGGGGACTGTTTCTGCAGTATAGTTTTGGGGAGCACAGCGGGCACAGTATTGGGGAGTGGCAGGATGAGGAGTTCAAGAAGGTGGAAGAATGATAGAAAAGTAGGAATCTAAGATGTCTATTTGTCAAACTCCACAGAGAGAAGAGATGGCTGGAAGAAATCATCATGGCAGTCTGGTCTGAAAGGAAAAGATGAGGAAAGAGAACATCTACATCTAAGAAGACGTCACTGGATGTAGGAGGTATGTGGACCTGTATTAGGCTACTTTCACATCTGAGTTGGTGATTCTGGCAGGCTGGTCCAGCAGAGAACAGCCTTCTGGAATTCACCGGCTCTGGCACTGCTGGATGCAGACAGAATGCCCGCCGGCCCCATTAACTATAATGGGGTCAGGCAGAGATCCGGCCACAATCTGGCAAAAATGCAGAGAATCAGCAGGACACAAACCTCTGCATGACTGAGTCTGTGTCCGGCCAATTTCTTGCATTCTCTGCCAAATCAGGTGGCCGGAGCGTAGTGCTGCAGGTGTGAAAGTAGCCTTACCCTGTATGTTTTGTATTGCTGTATGTAATGTTAGGACACCATAGGTTAGGTTGGGGGGGGGGGCCCAAACACATTCCTTGCACAAGGGCCCTCTGCTGTCTGTGTCCGCCCCTGTGACACACAGTGCATAAAAATATATTCTTAATGCTAATAACGGGAAGTGACAATAGAAGTTTTGCACAGACATTAAAATGAATACAATAATAATCTTAAATTAAATAGTAGGAAATTATTTTGCTCAAAATTTTAGTGAATGTAAAATTTGGATGTTTAAAAAGAGATAACAGAGAGAGAGAGAGAGGGCTCATACTTCAGGCTTATGCACACGACTGTTGTTGGCCGGTGCCCATATTGTGCCCTCAAACAGCAGGACCGCAATATACGGGCTTCAGCCGTTTGTGTACTGCATCACGGATGCGGACCCATTCAAGTGAGTGGGTCCGCAATCCGAAACCTGCGGTAAAGAACGGGTTTTTTGTCCCTGCCTCAGGACCGCAAAAAAGTATTGCATTCACAACTTTTTTGCGGTGTGAAACATCAGAAGCGGATCGCGGACCCCATTCAAGTGTATGGGTCCGCATCCGCAGACGGTAGGCACACAGTGAGTGTCCGTGCAATTTGCAGTCCGCAGCACAGGCCCGAACGCCACATATTCATGTGCATAAGCCCTTATTTTCTGAACCTTTTCAGAAAAAATATGATTCCCAGAACAGAGACTGTTATACCAATTCAGAGCAATTGGAACATTGATTGATGAAATTTTTTGAAGAATTCACCTAATCAAACATAAAATTTCACACACAAACCTTTCAGTTATATAATTCCGGCTTGTTATATCTATACATTAACGTATTTCTCTTAGACCAGCTATATAAGACTGAAGAGGCATACACTTGAGTCTAGTCCTGTTCCTTTTCGAAGGTTCAGATACTTGATGCTAGTGCTGCTAATTCTCACAGGAGCACACTGTATATTGGAGGCTAGTCCTTCTCATTAACAAGGGGTGGGGTGGGGGGCACAAGAATTAAGGTGGCCATACATACAAGGTAGAAGTTGGTTTATAGCTGAATGATCATTTCGCAGTGAATGATTATTTCGTAGACACAGCCATATACATTTTAGTCCATCGGATGGATGCTCAAACTAGCCATACATGTTCAATGCAATAGAGTGATGGATAAAAGATCTTTCTGTGAACTTTCTTTCAAAGATCTTATGTCCTTGAACAATCTTTCTGTGAGCAAAATATTTTTGGTCTGACCATCAGATGAAAATTTCAAACATGGCCGCCTTCTTTTCAAATGATGACGGTCTGCTAAAACAATGGTTCATTGTTAATTTCACCCAACAAAAAAATTGTTTTGACTGAAATCATCCATTTTAGGGTCCATTCACATGTCAATTTTTTGTAATACGCATCTGTTCTGCAAATTTGTGCCACGGAATGCGGACCCATTCATTTCAATGGCCCCGCAAAAAATGCAGACAGCACTCATCCGTTGTCCCGTTTCGTTATGCGGATCCGCAAAAAAAATAGAGCTTGTCCTACTATTGTCCGCAAAAATGCGGATGACATGCGAAATGCATCAATATGTCATCCGCAATTGCAGATCCGTTTCCAGGAAATAGAAAGAATTTTTTTTTTGTACCCTACCATCATATATTCCTCCTTCTGTTTTTTTGGCGGAAAAACGCAACAGATGCTGATGTACAATTGGTAAAAACGGAAACACGGAACCGCAAAAAACTGAACGTAAATCTGAAAAGGAAAGATACTGACGTGTGAATGGACCCTTAATCAACTTTAGACTAATGTGTATGGCCATCTTTAAAGTCAGTCCTCAAAAGGGTCTCTGGTCTCCGGCTACCTCCACTGGATTGCAAGAAGATATTAGTACAAGAGACTTTATGTCCCATTTATTATCTCCACGCTAAAGGTCTGAAGAAACTCCCGACTATTAGCAACATTTCCTGAATCACAAGCAAGGAATAAAATACTGTTATTCCATCTCGGTTTTGGGAACATTTACAGGCTGACAAAACTGCTTTCAAATGTACAAAATCTCTCAAAGGAAAACATTATTTTGATTTGGCAAAGATGATAAGGGATGAATATTAAGTCTTAGAAATGCATTACAGCAATTTAGAAACCATTTGCCTGAAACATCACCCATTAAGGATGGATATGTGGAGTGGATTCAGCTCTTTTACATAAAAGTACAGAGTGACATTGAATATACATTAACAGGGTTCACCGTGCTGCCATTTAGCCGCGCATTGAAGTGTTGCTGCAGTAAAAAGCACTTATTCATGCAACAAGCCTACAGTATCACAAATCAACATGTGCTTAGAAAACATTTAATTATTCAGCCCTTTCTTTGGGATTGCTATCCTAGGCATTCACCTATTAGCATACCGCACTAAAGAAATGTTACGCAAAAAAAGCCTCTAAAAAATAAAATAAAAATGGACATCTCTTCTGCTGTAAAGCTGCCATTCCAAGGTGACTAAATACAAAATATTTCTCAGACATACTTCAAAAGTGGTTATTTCCATTGTGAGAACAAGAATCATACTTACATCCAACTTATGTTGGATGGGGATAAATGTCTAACCATCAGTGGTCCAACTGCAGGGACCCCAACAGTTGGGCAGGCGGTCTCACCATTTTAATGGAGCAGCAGATACGCAAGTATGTCCACAGGGGCGGACTGGGAACTTAAAGGGACCCTGGAAAAAATACTAAAAGTGGCCCCATTTTGTAGTCGGGTTCAAATTGATGGAAGGTAGGGCCATTACAAGTAGGCAGGGCCAGCAATATCATATTGTGGCACATTATACCACCCCAACAAAGCAAAATACTGTACCACAGTCCATCACAAAATACTGCCACCAACAGCACAAAATACATCCCTTAAAACGTCCACTGGACGGCCGTGAAGAGGGCTCAGGTGGCCACAGGAAATTTCGCTTTAAGGTCTATGGCCAATCCACACCTACGTCTCCATTATTCCTTTCAACTCTAGGATGTGTCCCCATACAATCAAACTTTCTCCATTTGCTGGAAAGTATATTTTGGTATGCTTTTCCTCTGCAATTGGGATACTGATATGGTTCTATGGAGCACAAACATCTAAAAAGAGAGAATCTACTGTTCATATGAATGGTAAAAACTACCATTGACTGGCCTGAAAATGCTATCCAAGCATCTATCTGCTCAACTACTCCCATGCTATAACATGCTGCTGTTGTAACGGACAGTGGAGGTGAGCTCACACAACTAATCGGTTTGACTTTGGGATAGTCCTGAAGGCGTTGTCCTGGTGTTCCCCTAGTGTTCACTCTTTTATCCCTATACAAGGATACACTTCACTGATGGGGAACGACCAGGCTGCAGCCTCTTGGAATAGTCCCAGTGTGATTGGCAGCTGACCCATGGGTTCAGAGACACCAGTACGAATCGCCAAGAAATCATGCAATACTTCTAGTCAGGAAACAGGCTAAGGTCAGGCAGGCAGAGCTTGTGTGTATCCATAAGACTATCCTGAAGTCAGGGCAGGCAACTGAGTATCAATACAACAAACAGGCAGATTCAGGACAAGGCAGAGGTCTGTACATAAGCAGGCAAACAGGAATGGAACACCTTCACAAAGTAACTACCAAACTAGAATTTTCTAAGCATTTTGCATGCAGGCCTGGTCCCAAAGGAATGGGGCTTGTGTAAAAAAAAGGAAGGCATCCAGGTACAATGTGTTTTTTACTAATGGTTGCTAGAAGTTGCTGATTGCTATTCTTCAGTTGCAGACAAAACTTGTGTGCAAAACTATCAGATTTTCCCTGAACAGACCCTGACTCATCTCGTAATTTCTCTCATGTGAAATAGACCTTATAAAAATTTGAGCCATAATATGGCCTTGAGCATGAGGCCAAACAAGCCCTGACATTACACGTACAGCATAAACCTTGCAGAAACTTTAAATTTACATCAGCAAATTGACCCCTATCCATCTTATGATTGGCTGCAGGCAGAGGATGCACATGCACAGGTATGATGTAGAAAATCCCATGTGGGACTTACTATACTTATTTTTCACATTTAATGATTTTTAAATGACTTTTTATATCAGAATTCTATCACTTTGTGCACATATGCCGAATGCTATTAACGCTCCTTATTTTGACTGCTATTGTTTGCTTAACCAGAGCTTTTATAGACAACGTCCTCGTTTGCTTAGTATCAAGGAGGTTTTAAAGAGCCATGTTAAGGCCATTAGTTATGCTGTGACTGTTTAGCAAGCCAAGGCCATAATCTCATTAACACCTTCACTCCCAGTGTACACCAAAGATGTCATAGGGGGTTAAATGAATACTATATGGATGTAGAATGCGGTCATAGGGAGCATGTAAATGACAAGCATTTAAAAGTGCTGTCTTTGTGTAGCTAGGGGATTATGCAGAGAAGAGCCCTGAATGGAAATGCCAGGCACAGATCGGCACGGCTATGTATGAACCCACTGTGAGTACAAACAGCAATCACAGATAAGAGGAGAGCAGTGTGAATAGCAAAACATCAGGTGCAAGGAGAGATAGGGCCGCGTTATAGGTATTTAACTAATGAGCGGAAAATGCAAACATAGGGGAAAATTAATAGTGTTCAATAAAAACTGCTTTCAGGCAACTGTTATCTCCTTAATAAAGATCCCGGACACAAGCCTCATTGTACGCGTGCTGCTTTGTCCCTTTCGTTCTCCTAATCTGTCCCTTTTACTAGGATTCCTTCCTGCCTGTAAAAAAAAGTCATGGTGCATTACATTTGGGATTGTCACAAAACTGAAACTTTTAAAGTTGCTGTCCACCCAATAATTATTTTTATAATTCATTTTGTTTCTCCATGTGCAATCAACATTCAATGGCCCTGATTTATCATACCATCACTCCAGAATTCTGGCATCAAAAAGTCGCAAAATAGGGCTTTTGCGACTTTTTTGCGCAAAATTTTGCGACTTTTTGCATGTGTACACCACTCACTCCAGTTTTGTAATATGGGTGGAAAAGTGGGTGTGGTTAGCTATGTTAATGAGTTTCACTCCAAATTTATCATTGCGACTTTTTTAAAAAAGTCGCAAAATAGTCGCAATCTCACTCCAGGAGGAGGGTGGAGTAGGAAAAGTGGAGTAGCTTCTCTAGAAAGAAGTGTTACGTTTAAGGACAAGCCACATTTATCAAACAACCTGTGACATTTGATAAATGTGGCACAAAGTAATCCAACACAGACTGAAGCAAAACTGACTTCAAATATTCTCCTAATGATAAATTCCCCCCAATATGTTTTGTTAATTAAAGGGCACAATTGAAATACTGTATGATGCCTAGTGCAGGGCCTAAAGAGGAGGTTCACGATTCCCTCTTTGGTACCATGCACAGCCATAGGCAACCGCCCGGGGCCCAGCCTCCTGGGGGGGCACAGGCCGGATTGCCCCCAATATAATCACATTAGGACTTTTTTTTTTTTTACTTCCCCGGGAAGGGGGGGGGGGAGCTGTCAGCAGGGGCGCACCTGTAATGAGGGGCAAGGTGAGGCGGCGCCATCTAGGATGAAAGAGGCAATGAGCCATGCTCCGACTGGCTCCGGTGGCTGGCACACTGATGTGACGTGGGCAGCGCAATGACGTCATCGCGCTGCCTGCGACGTTCCTCAGGAGCAGACCCGCCAGAAGTCAGGCTGGGTCTGCATTGTGGGACCGCGCGGACAACTGGCCCAGGACAAGTGAGTATAAACTGCCCTCCCACTATACATGCTGCCCTAAACCTTATACTAGCCCCTGCCTCCCTATTTCAGACCCCCAATACTGGCCCTGCCTTACCCCTAACCATGGCCTCTAACCCTCAATACTGACCCTGCATTGACCCCAACCGTAATACAGGCCCCTGACCCCCTAATACTGGCACTGCCTGACCCCTAACCCTAGTACTGGCCCCTGACCCTTACTCTGTTACTGACCTCTAACCTTGGACCCCTAACCCTGATACTGGCCCCTGACCCCCTAGTATCGACCCCAAATACTGGCCCTGTCTCACCCCCAAATACTGGCCCTGTCTCACCCCCCCCCTTATACTGGCCCTGTCCTATCCCTAACCCTAGTACTGACCCCTACCCTGGTACTGACCTCTAACCCTGGACCCCCTAACCCTAATACTGAACTCTAATACTGTCCCTAAACCTAATATTGACCGCTAACCCTACTGACCCATAATACTTTCTCATTTACATGACCATATTTGTTTTGCGATCCACAATTGCGGCTCCACAAAACACGGATACTGGCTATGTGCGTTCCACATTTTGTGAAACGCACATGCCCAGCCCTATGATAAAAATGCCTGTTCTTGTCTGCAATTGCAGTGAAGAATAGGGCATGCTCTATCTTTTTTGCAGGGCTGTGGAGCGGAACTACGGATTTGCAACCCCATTGAAGTTAATAGAAATATGATTATGTGAATGTAACCTAATGTTGCCTCTAACCCCAATACTGGCCCTAAGGGTGCATTCAGATGACCATATTTCTGGGTCTGCATCCGTTCCACAATTTTGCGGAATGAGTGCAGACACATTCAATTCAATGGGGCCGCAAACGATGCAGACACACACACCATGTACTGTCCACATCCGTAGTTCCGTTCCGTGGCCCCACAAAAAATATAAAGCATATGTCGTATTCTTGTCCGCAAAAATAGGCATTTCTATATAGGGCTGGCACTGTGCGTTCTGCAAAATGTGTTTTGCAGATCCACAATTTGTGGGCTGCTAAACACTTTCGGTCGTCTAAATGTAGCTTTATACTAATACTGGCCCCTAACCCCAATACTGGCCCCTAACACCAATACTGGCCCTAATATACTAACACTAATGCTAATCCTATCCCTAAAACTGACTGGAACCTTAACTACAACCCCCAATACCTCACGTACCTCACAGTAACCATAATATATGACCGTCCACATATATCTGTATGCACTGCCTCTTTTATACCTCACATCTGACACATAGTATACATACAGAGTACTGATACGTCAGGTACAAGGTATAATAGATGCAGTGGGTAAACGTACATAGTATATACAGCAGTGTACTGGTATGTGAGGTATAATAGATGTAGTGTGTACAGATATATAGTATATGCAGCAGTGTACTGGTATGTGGTAAGTGTGTAATAATAGTATATCAGTGTGTACTAGGAGGTATAATAGTGTAATATAGTATGCAGCAGTGTACTGCTATGTGAGGTAAAAGCTGTCATTTATACCTTATACCTGTCAGTGTGTACAGATATATAGTATATGCAGCAGTGTACTGATATGTGAGGTATGAGGTATAATGTAGTGTGTACAGATATATGGTATATACAGCAGTGTACTCATGTGAGGTACGAGGTATAACACATGCAGTGTGTACAGGTATATAGTATACAAAGCAGTGTACTCATGTGAGATACGAGGTGTAATTTATACATCACACCTCCCATGTCAGTACACTGCTGTATATACTATATATCTGTACACACTGCATCTATTATACCTCACACATCAGTACACACTACATCTAATACACGCTGTATCTGACATATCAGTACACTGCTGTATATACTATATATCTGTATATACCTCATGTATTATAAAAGAATAGTAGATGCAGTGTGTATAGATATATAGTATATACAGCAGTGTACTGATATGTGAGGTACAAGGTATAATAGATGCACTGTGTGCAGATATATAGTATATGATATATATATATATATATATATATATAGTATATTTATATAGAGAACTTGGTTCTGGTGATGTATTTATGTAGAGAACTTGGTTCTGGTGATGTATTTATATAGAGAACTTGGTTCTGGTGATGTATTTATGTAGAGAACTTGGTTCTGGTGCTGTATTTGACTTATGGGTTTGGTTTGGTGCTGTGTGTATGTAGTGATCTTGGTTCTTACTCTGTATTTGTGTGTTAGACATCTGATGCTATACGTCTAATACTATCCATTCACATTTGCGTTTGGGTCACAGATTCTGTTAAAAAGACCGGACAGAAAAGTTCTGCATGCATCATTTAAGCAGCATATGGTTATATGTTTCCAGCAAGGCCTTATGCTGTGTTTTTACCATATTGAGGCAGCATAAAGCCTTGCTGGGTAAACTATTTAACCCTATGCTGCATCAATAACTAATATAGCCTAAGGGCTATCTTTAGACACAAGCAGCATAGGGTTAAAAAGGTTACTCACCAAGGCCTTTTGCTGCTCTCAATATGGTAAAAACACAGCATAAGGCCTTGCTGGGTAACCATTTGAAAATATCGGTCAGTTCTATGGCTATAGATGTTTTTACAAATAAAATTTGGTCTGTTTAGATGCGTTTATTTTTTTTTAAGGAGGCAAAATGCGTTTGGGGGCGGGGCAGGGGTGGAGCGTGTGGGGGCGGGGCAGGGGTGGAGCGTGTGGGGGGCGGGGCAGGGGCCCATGCATTATAAACTGCCCAGGGCCCATGGGATCCTTAATCCACCCCTGTGCACAGCCTCAGGTCATGGGCAAAGAAAAGCAAAGTATATAGGTTCTGCTTAGAGTGTTCCTTTAAACGGCATCTGTCAGCAGATTTGTACCTATGAAACTGGCTGACCTGTTACATGTGCACTTAGCAGCTGAAGGCATCTGTGTTGGTCCCATGTTCATATGCGCCTGCACTGCTGAGAAAAAGGATGTTTTAATATATGCAAATGAGTGTCTATGGCTAAAGGTGAATCCATACATAGTGGTTCTATTGGATTGAAGATGTGTTGAAAATGCCTCAAGAGATGGTGTAATGATTGTAATAGGTACAGTAACTTGGATTCACACAGCAACATTACCAGATTTATTCTACCTAGCAATGATAATGGTAGGTTGTGCCATATTTCCAAATCTTTCAGAATTTGTTGATTATGAGAGTAAAGATAAGTTTATATAGAGTGATTTTTACTATACCTATCTGGATGTTAGATAAGTGATAGTGGAGTTTGCTACATTAATTCCCCAATTCCCTTCCCCAGCTCTATCGTTACAGGATTTGTCCACTATGAATGAAATCTCACATTTAGGCCTCTTTGACACAACAGTATTTTTTGTGGGCTCCGATCCGCATTTTTTGCTGATAAACTGCGGACCCATTCATTTCTATGGGTCCGCAAAAAATACTGACAGCACACTGTGTGCTGTCCGCATCCGTATGTCCGTTCCGTAGCCCGCAAAAAAAAAATATAGAACATGTCCTATTCTTGTCCGTTTTGCGGACAAGGATAGGAATTGTTACAATGGATCCACCAAAAAAACGGATGCCATACAGACGTCATCCGTTTTTTTTGTGGATCCGCAATTTGCGGACTGCAAAACACAACGTTCGTGTGAAAGTAGCCTTAGACAAATGTATACAAAACCCTGAATATACACCAAACCTGGTGGAGATCTGGTCCAAAACTAAGGGTACATCTCTATGAGGTTACCCAAAAAGACAAAGCATGTTGTCAGCAAACAGAGCCACCATAAGTTCCTTATTTCTGACAATTATGCCCTAATAAGTCTTAGGCCCCATTCACACGACCGTATGAATGGGGCCGTATCTATTCCGCAATATTGCGGAATAAGATGCGGCCCCATTCACTTCTATGGGAGCGGGCATAAAAAGATAAAGCATGTACTATACTTGTCTGCATGAACGGACAAGTATATGCATTTTGAATGGGGCGCCCGGCCGTGTGTTCCACAGCGCTGCGGAACACACGCCGGGCGGCAGCCGTAGTATTGCAGGTCTGCATTATTGCGGACCCGCAATATTACGGCCGTCTGAATAGGGCCTTAAAGGGTTATTCTCATTTTAGACAATGGGGGCATATCGCTAGGATATGCCCCCATTGTCTTATAGGTGCGGGTCCCACTCGCTGGGACCCACACCTATATCCAGAATGGAGCCCCCGAACTGAATGAGGGCGCACTGCGCATGCGCAGCCGCCCTCCATTCATTTCTATGGGGCTGCCGAAAAACTTCCGTCAGCTCCATAGAAATGAATGGGAGCGCACCGCGCATGCACGGCCCGGCTCCCATTCATTTCTATGAGCGCAGTGGGGAGCTGCGCCTGGTGGTGGCCGGACCCCCTGAAACCCGGGGTCCTCCAGGCGCAGCGCTCCCCGCTCCATTCTGGATATAGGTGCGGGTCCCAGCGGTGGGACCCGCACCTATAAGACAATGGGGGCATATCCTAGCAATATGCCCCCATTGTCTAAGATGAGAATACCCCTTTAAGATGAAGGAATCTTGCTAGTTGCTCAACAGCCAGATTAAATAATAAGGGTGACAATAGTATCCCAATCGGGTACACTTCTGCAGCTGAAGTGGCTTGAATATATGATATACAGTATTTTTAGCTTGCAGACAAGAATAAACCTTTTTACCAGAGTCTGAAAAAGGTCCATCAAAACCCATCACATCCAGAACCTTTGAGAGCTAGACCCACCTCACGCTAGCAAAGTCCCTTTGAACATTATGCAGAAAATAAGCCTGGCTCCGGGTTAATACGGGCTGTGTCCAGAGCTAGAAGCAGATTTTGGACATTTTTGACTGGCCTACAAACCCAGACTGGTCTGAAGTAACTAGTGATGGTAAAATTATGGACAATCTATTAGTCATTAGATTAGTCAATAATCTTTAAATCTCGATTAATTAGCAATATGGGCTTTTATGAACCCAGGTGAGAATCTATTCCTGGATTATGTATGTCATATTTAACTGTTGACAGAGCTTAAAAAGTTGTCAAAACGTTTAGGACTAGCTCTGCCTTTTCCGTCCAGCCCTGGTGTTTTGCCAGTCGACAAGGATTTAATCACTGCTTGTACCTTTCCTGCAGTTATGGGTGCATTCAACCTATTCCTTAGTTCCAAACTCAGAACTGGCAGGTTCACCAAGTAAGCAAATCCTTTGTCTACCTACTGTCTACAGTCTTATCCAATTAGTTTTTGCAATTGTGTTCTCTTCTGTACCGCATTTTTGGAGATTTTATTTACCAGAACCAAATCACCAGAACTCTGGAAAATTTTAAGTGCAACTCTGACCTATAACACATATTGTAAAGGAGTGCTAGGATGAGACATCAGTACAACAATACAAAAAGGCACATAATGTTCCTGTTTTTCCCCTTGATAAATCTAAAATTATAAAATGTTGAGTAAAATATTTAATCTGAAGTTAGGAATTTCATGAGTTAATGGTAGCAGATAAGTCAGACATCTAGTTACAATAATGCAATTAAAACTGAATCCTTACATCTAGTACCCCAAAGCAAAATAACTCATTTCAATAATTGCATTTTAAACAGGAATGATGTATCTTTTTTAATGAGCAGCTGCAGGATCTCTGATTCGCACAAATCCAGCAGGAATAATGGATAAACTTTGTGATCAGGTGAATTGCAGATCCATTAAAATCTTCCCAAAACTTACTTTAGGTAACAACTATGGATACCGACTATATCCATTATGCGGTCCGCAAAATACGCATGCGGTGCGCATTTTTTTGCTGACCTGTTAACTTCAATGGGTCCACATTTTGTGAACAAGTATAGGACATGTCCATTCAGCAAAAAAGATTATGGCTATGGGGCACATTTATTAAGACAGGCGTTTTAAAACCCTGCTATGGCGGTGGATCCACCAAAGTTATAAAGAGACGCTGGCCTCTTCATAACTTCAGCGCATCCTCCGCCAGTTCTAAATATAAGACAGCTTCCTAGCTGTCTTACATTTAGACCTTTTTCTACGCCTGAAGCAGGCATGGAAAATGTTAATGAGACTGTTCTACTGGACCATCCCCATACCTGCCCGCGTCACGCCTACTTTTTTAGACCCGGCGTGAGCGGGGAGAAGTCGCAGATTGTGGTGCAACTAGATGCTGCGCCTGAAATACACCTAATAAAGGTGTATTTCTGGATAATAAATGACCCCCGTGTAAAACAGGTGAATCTACGGCAGTCCATGGTGTAAAAACTATTCCAGCCCCTGATTGGAGAAGTTTTACGCTAAATTTACACCTAGTAATAAGTTTGTAATGGGACCGCAAATAAAATGTAGATGGCATGCAGACTGCATCCATATTTTGCGGATATGCGATTTGCAGACCACAAAACGGATATGGTTGTGTGCAGGAGGGTTTGCACTTTCAGGTTTTGTTAATGCACTAAAAGTTAAAACCGGGGGTCGGTCATGAATGGTGAACACACATAAAGGACAGTCTTTTGTTGTTGTATCCTCTACTGGTTTTCGAGCCTGCATAAAAACTGAACATGTAAACTCAGCATTCAACAATACACTTTTAAATATCCAAATTATAAAAAAATTAAACAAAAATTTTGTTTGACTTAAATTTTAAGTATCGATCTACGTCTGCTGTCCATAGGAAACATGTTACATGTAACTTAGTACACTGCAGCTGTAACTTAACAGTTAAAGGGGTATTATCATCTTAGACAATGGGGGCATATCGCTAGGATATGCCCCCATTGTCTTATAGGTGCGGGTCCCACCGCTGGGACCCGCACCTATAGCCAGAACGGAGTGGGGAGCGCTGCGCCTGGAGGACCCCAGGTTTCCGGGGGTCCGGCCACCACCAGGCGCAGCTCCCCGCGCCGCTCATAGGAATGAATGGGAGCCGGGCCGTGCATGTGCGGTGCGCTCCCATTCATTTTCTATGGAGCCGACGGAAGTAGCCGAGCCAGCGCTCGGCTATTTTCGGCGGCCCCATAGAAATGAATGGAGGGCGGCTGCGCATGCGCAGTGCGCCCTCATTCACTTCAGGGGCTCCGTTCTCGATATAGGTGCGGGTCCCAGCGGTGGGACCCGCACCTATAAGACAATGGGGGCATATCCTAGCGATATGCCCCCATTGTCTAAAATGAGAATAACCCTTTAAAATCAATCTTGTAGCACATGTTACGGTTTTCTGCACAGATTTGACAAATCTCATGTACACTTTAAGTATATTTTCATATAGAAATTGACCTACCATGTGGATTTTGAGGTCTGCAGTATGTCAATTGTTTCTGTGGATTTGTAGTGCGAATTTCACCCTTTGCAAAGCAAATGTTGAGATCAGGACATATCTGCATGAATATCTGCAACAAAACCAAAAGTAACACATGCAGATTTGTTGTGGAAATGCAAATCCACACCCATGTACAGGTAGCCTAAGGAACTTTCACAAACTGCAGATTTTGTTGAGAAATTTCTGCAACTGAAAATCAGTTCCCTTCATTTGAACGAGGTTATTTTGGCAGGAGGCACATGGATTTCTGCAAACCCCATTTAGGCCTTGTTCACATGTCAGTTTTTTGATCAGTTATTTCCATCAGTTAGGCCTCATTCAGACGACCCTATATTTGCGAGTACGTATTATTGCGGACCTGCAAATATACGGGGGCCGCCTGGCGTGTGTTCCGCAGCGCTCGGAACACACGCCGTGCGGCCCCATTGAAAATGCCTATACTTGTCCGTGCGTACGGACAAGTATAGGACATGTTCTATCTTTTTATGTGGAGCTGTGCGCTCCCATAGAAGTGAATGGGGCTGCATGTATTTCGCAATTTTGCGGAATACATACGGCCCCAGTCATACGGTCGTGTAAATGGGGCCTTATTGTGAGCCCAAACCAGGTGCAGGTCAAAAACACGGAACAGGTGCAGATCTTTCCATTATACCTTAGTTCTGAGTAGCCTCCACTCCTGGTTTTGGCTCACAAAAACTGATAGAAATAACTGATCAAATAACTGACGTGTGAACAAGGCCTTAGATGAATGGAACAGATTTCCGTTATGGAGGAGAGGACTCCCCTGCATAACGGAAATGGGACGGATCCGTTATGCAGCCCATAGACTTCTATTATGACGGAATGAATAACGGAATGCCTCTAAAGGCATTCTGTTATGCATTCCGTCATAGAATTGCGTTATGGTCCGTGGTAATGGAATCCATAACACAATTCACCTTTTACCACCAAACGAAGCGTGAACAAATTTCATAACATGAAATTCGCTCATCTCTAATCAGCACCCTCAGCGAACGGCCACACAGTCAAGTTTCTGCATGCAGTTTTGGATGCCAAAATCAGCAGTGGAACTATGAAGGACAGATACGACTTCTTCCCTTTTTTTTAATTCACTTCTGTTATTGGCTTCCAAAACTGCTTTCACAAAGCTGAGCATGTGGCCGTATCCTTAGGTCTCCTTCAGACATATTTTATTTTTATTGTGGCAGTTTTTTTGGGCTTGTAAAAAATGCCATGAAATTGATGTGTTTCTTACAACCATTTTTGCCTTTTTTTTTAAAAAACTGATGTAAAGTAGAACTGGCTTAGTTGCCCATAGCAACCAATCAGAATCCACTTTTCATTTTCCAAAGGACCTGTCAAAAATGAAAGTTCTACTTTACAACAGTTTCATAAATGTCCCCCCATATTTGTACAGTGTTTTATCAATCCAATAGATTTACAGCCAACACCTGCAGATATTTTTTTTCTAAGCTACAAAAAAACGCTACAATGTGTGAAACTAGGCTTAACAATATTATTTTGTTTAGAGGTGTAATACAAAGCTATTATTTTAAATAAAACATAATAGTGTTTAAAGTGTTTAATACTGATGACCTATCCTCAAGTCGTCAGGGATCCGACTCCCAGCATTCCCATCAATTAGCTGTTTGAGGAGACCACAGCTCTAATTAAGATATAAAGCCAGAGGCCACAAAACCAAGCCAGCCCTACCAGAATGCTGCCTGGTCTACCTCTAATAAGGACCCCTACAGTTCCCCCAGCAGTATGTACCCAGCCGGGGACACTGAGGAGAGCCGTGGTGGCCCTATGCACATCTGCCCACCAGGAAAATTCCCTGTATAGTCTATGGGCAGTCCACCCATGGCACTGTCCATTGGATAGCAGCTGTGCATGGTATTACAGCTAATCACTGCTGGAAGTTGGACCTCTGTAGATCTGATATTGATGACCTATTCTGAGGATGGTTCATTAATATCAAAATCTCAGACAACTCCTTTCAATTAATATATTTTTTTAAAAATATTTAGTTGGAATCAATATTTTAAATACATTTTACTAGAACACCTGCACATAGCAGAAGGAAATTTGGTGTCAGAGTGCCCATTGTGTCTTGCCATTAAAGGGGTTTTCCAGGATTTTACTACTGATGACCTATCCAGGATACGTCATCAGTATATGATCGGTGGGAGTCCGACACCTGGGACCCCTGCTGATCAGCTGTTTGAGAAGGTAACAGCGCTCCTGTGAGCTGCTACCTTCTCACAGCTTACCAAGCACAGCACTGTACATTGTACAGCGGCTGTGCTTGGTATCGCGCTCAGCCCCATTCACTTGAATGGGGCTGAGCTGCTCCTAGGCCACGTGACCGATGAACGTGACATCACTGGCCTAGGAAAAGCTAAGAGAAGGCTGTCGCACTCACGGAAGAGCCTGTGCCTTCTCAAACAGCTGATCAGCGGGGGTCCCGGGTGTCGGTTCCCCCACTGATCAGATACTGATGACCTATCCTGAGGATAGGTCATCAGTAATAAGATCCCAGAAAACCCCTTTAACAGCTATCCACTGTCACTTTTGTTTGCAGTTATGTCATGAATAAGAAACCTGGACTGCTATGGATGAGAAAGTATTGTCTTTAGTGATGAATCTAGGTTCTGTTTGGGATCCCATTGAATTTAAGTATGGAGAGCTTGTGGTTAGTGCTTCAATCCTGCCTTTGCTGCGGAGTGACACACTTCCCCACTGCTGGTGTGATTATCTGTGGAGGCATCACATATAACAATCAGTTACCCCTAGCAGTGATACGAGGAACACTAACAGCTCAGTGATATGTGCAGGACATCCTGCGGCCACATTTGATGTCTCTCATGGCAGGGCTTCCAACTAGCATTTTTCAGCAGGATAATGCCCACATACAAACAGAAAAAAGTGTTTTCTAGGTATGTTCTAAGGTCATTAGATTTATCTCCAATTGAGCATTTATAGGATCAGCTGGGACATTAGCTTTGGCAACCTACAAGTGTGCAGGATCTACAGACTCAGCTGCCACTGTAGGAAAATGTACCGCAAGATATCATACGGAACCTGTATGTCTCCATGCCCAACCGTATCTGAACTTGTATTCAATGTTGATACAATACTCCAATATAAGTGAATAAACAATGATGTATTTATTCACTTGTGTCCATAGCAATATTTCAGCTCCCACATGGAGCTTTTTTTCAATCAATGTGATGTATATATATCCAAGAAACAAGTGACATCATAATAAGATCAGATGCAAAAATTACATTAGATAAATGACATGATAAAATGCATAATCAATATACAACATAAATGATATGAAGACCAACATGCATTGATTAGAGAACATGGCACAGAATCCCCGAATTACGGGTGGGTTCTTACAGCACAGTAAGTCACATAGAACTTATTAGCAGTAATAAAAAACAAAAAACTATGCTTCCACACCAGTTGCCATAAAAATAGCAGAGCACATCTTCAAGGTTTAGAATGAATAGCCTCAGCCTAGATGCACCATAAATCCAGAAAGAAACTGTGGCCAAGAAATATCTAAAATAGAAAGAAAACCACACCCTAACCAAGGCTTAAAAAGAGGAACTAAGCACCTCAGGGCAAGTAACCTATCTGAGCATCCCATTTAATCCCTGTGGTTTTAAAAGCTTCAAAAGAGAAATCTATTGTAATTCATGGTTTTTCAACACTGCCACCTGTTCTGGGTGGTGGGATATGATCAATAACCATGAACCTTAAAGGGGTATTCCCATCTCACAAATGTAGTTTGTATAGTTAGATATAGCCATACCAATATTATTACTAATAGAATGTATTTATATAAAATGTACCGTTTAGAAGATTTGCCTATTTGTTTGTCCATTGTCCCACACACATTAGTAAGGCCGTTGCCCCTAGTTACGACCACCGCGGCCATGTAGTAGTGGTGGCTGGCTTATTTTTGTTCAAACCCGCTCTGAGGTAACTGCTATATTGTGTACACACATTGTATGAGCATGTGGAGACACATCTTAGGGTTGTAGTATTTTTGTCTGCGCTTCCAAAACGCAGAGAAACGGATCCTGTTCCAAGATCAATTCATCTCTATGGAGCAGGATCTGTTTATAAAGTCTGCGTTTTGGACGGATCCTGACCATTGGGTTTTGGACTGGTAGCGTACTAAAGGCAGATGTGAAAGTCCCCTAAGATGTGTCTCCGCATGCTCATGCAATGTGCGTTCACAATATAGCAGTTACCTCAGAGCGGGTTTGAACAGGAGCAAGCCGACCACCACTACTACATGGCCACGGTGGTCGTAACTAGGGGCAACGGCCTGACTGATGTGTGTGGGACAATGAATATACAAATAGGCAAATCCTCTAAACGGTACATTTTATATAAATACATTCTATTAGTAATAATATTGGTATGGCTATATCTAACTATACAAACTACATTTGTGAGATGGGAATACCCCTTTAAGTCTTTCACCATGTTTAAAATCACTGAAGTGTTTGGGAACAGGAAGGTCTTGACATCTTTGTCTAATTGTATAGTGATTACATGCGCCCCATAAGACATAAATAATCAGAATAGCAGGTCAAATACTGATTAATGCACAATTCTTGGCCTGTAGTGGGGTGTACAAACGTTCTGCCATTTTTTTTTCATCAGCGAACAATTAGTAGAGCCCAAAACTCTGTGGTTTAAGAAACATTTGTTTAGTAATCAGTGTACAAACAGTTGTTATCACCAGGCGGTCCTTTAAATTAGGACCCTGTCTAAAAGACATCAGAGGAGGAACTTTAAGGCCACTTTCACACTAGGATCCGGCAGGTGAAGGGTGGGGCCAGAACTGCACTCCGGCCCCATACACTTCTTGAGGAGGATGGGGACCTCACAAGATGCGAGGCATGCACAGGTCGAGGGTTACCTGTCCCAGCAGCGTTCGGCATCCAGAAAGCAGCCGAGCTCTGTCATGTGTCCCTGCGCTGCTAGAAGGTCTCAGCCTGGCTCTGGGTTTCCTGCTGCAAAGGAAAAGTAGAAGCTTCACAGCGACCCCTGTTGGACTGGAAGTAAAGTGCAGGGTAACTGATCCGTAATGAACTCCATTGAAAGTCAATGGAGGACGGATCCATTTACTGGTGTGTCACACCAACCGGATCCATCCCCATTGACTTGCATTGGGGGTCATTCTGGATCCGTCTTGGTGCGGATGCCCAGGACGGAGAGCAAACCGCAGCATGTTGCGGTTTGTTCTCCGGTCTGAAGACGGAACGGAATGCTTTTAGGAGCATTCCGTGCTCTTCAGTTCAGTTTTGTCCCCATTGACAATGAATGGGGACAAAACTGAAGCGTTTTATTTCGGTATTGAGCCCCTATGACGGAGCTCAATACCGGAATTATAAAATGCTAGTGTGAAAGTAGCCTAAACTCTTCAACATTGCCAAAACTAGATTGTAAAACAAACCTGTGTTTTCTGACTATACTCATTATGTCATTAAATACAGACTTAAACGGGATCCTAGATAAAGTACCCTTCTGTGCCTCCCTACAAATGTATCAGCCGGTGTTACTGTAGGTAACGTAGACCCGTGTTTGTTAAGGCATACAGGTTCTGTATGGTATCCTGTGGCACATTTATACACATATGTTGCAGCTTGGCCTGTAGATCCTGCCTGGACACTTGCCGAAGCCAGCATCTTAGATGGTCCCATAACAGCTCAATTGGAGATAAATCTGGCAACAGGGCAGGCCAAGGAAGTGTTGCAATCTGGTGGAGACATTCCTGAAAAACCCTTGCTGTATGTGGGAGAGCATTATCCTGCTGAAAAATGCCAGTCCTGCCATGAGAGGCAACACATGTGGCCACGGGATTTCCTGCACATATCACTGAGCTGTTAGTGTCCCTCATATCACTATTAGGGGTGACTGACTATTGTATGTGATGGCTCCCCAGATTATTACACCAGCAGTTGGGGTAATGTGTCGCTCCACAGGAGAGGCAGGATTGAAGCACTCATCATAAGACCTCCACACTCAAACCCAACTGTTTGGGGATTCCAAACAGAACCAGAATTCATTGCCAAAGATGATACAGTTCCAGTCTGTAACTGTACAGGATTCCTGTTCTTGACACCACTGCAAATGAAGGTGACAGTGGCTGTCTGTCAAGGGCAGAACATGTAATGGGCACTGTGACACCAAATTTCCCTCTGCTAAGCAGGGGTGTCTAATGAAGGAGCCACCTGTGTCTTGATGGTGAACAACAAAACTGTGGGAGCTGCTCATGCTTATTGGCTGATCAAACAATCCTCTCTACTGGTGGTCTGTTTGGTCGTCCAAAGCCTGTTTTTCGAGTTTGCATACTGTCACAGAACCACACCTTCAAACACCTCCTAACAGCTAGGTCAGAACGACCTAGAAGGCGGTTAATTCGTTGAAAGGCCCACCCTGGTTCTCTCAGTCCAATGATGCTTCCCCCTCACAAAGTCCGTCAACTGGGCAAAAAGTCATCTAGTGCATTGTAGAGGCAATGATCTTTCACCAAGAGGTACACTACCCAAACATAGCTTCTGAGAGGCTTTTAATAGGGCAGCGGTGAAAGCATTTTATGCCCTCTTGTGGCAAGACCCAACGTCTAATCAGACCACAACTATCATCATTTACATATCTGCCTGAGAGTATTGTGAAGACATTTCTATCTGGGTGCATAGAGCTCAGCAATGTAACTGAATGGGATAGGGGTTTTTTAATGTCAATGAGTGTCCAGATTCTTGGGTCTATCAATATATTCAGTCATAACTAGTTAACAAGTTGCACTAATACAATCTAGGGTTGTCCTGGGAATCCAGAGCACATAAGAGCCCCAAATTAGACTCATATATCATCTATCACTTTCACTGTTGACGCTCATATGTAATTGCCTTTGTTGCATCACTTATCTCTTGGGATCTGCTACAACATAACACACATTTACACAAAGTGCTTATTTCCCTCTTGGCAAAGGTCTGTATCTTACAATCTTGCTTTAGGTACAAGCAGTCCTTTTACGTTAACAGTAGTGAACATCTGAAATTGCAATAAAATCACAGCAAATATTTCTTGTATTTGCATGCAATTTTGCTGTTGACTACAAATATGATTTTTGCAGCATTTTTCTCTTGATTCCCATTCATAGTAAAACAGCATATACTATACACACAAGAGGTGATAACTTTGACCTTTTGGGGTTAAAAACTATGCTTTGGAGGCTGGTAATGTTGAGCAAATAGAAGAATCTGAAGTGGAATTCGATCCGAACTTTAGGGAAGATTTGACTGGACACGAATCCGAGTTTCCTCACACTTTGTGGTAACAAATCAGTTTTTCCTAAAATGGCGGCTGCACGTGTTACAAAAGTAAGAAGCCCGGGAATGCGATATGACCCATAATACTGTGCAGCCAGCCAATCCGCTGGTAGTCATCCCTTGTAATGTCACATCCCTTTAAAAGCCTCACCCCTCACATTCTCTGCTATCGTCCTGTGAGCTGAGCATAGGGAGAGACATTGCACGTGCTCATGCACTAGGGACAGTGTTGCTGCAATAATCCAGCGGCCATGTTTGATCCATCCGCCATGTTCAGCCATCTGGTCTTAACCAGAGCAAAATACAACTAGGTTCAAAGTAGGGAGGGATTCTTAACCTTATTGAGGGATCCACATGGGATTATGGTCATCCCTGTTGTAGATCCCTCAATTTTATTGCTTTGAGGAAGCTTTTCATGACTAAATGCTGTATACCATCTCTGGTACCATCACACAGGAGGACAGGAGCTTCTCAGATCCCCGCCGGAGTAAGTGGAGCATTATCTCCGGTTGTGGACATTAGTGCCGGTGACCATGGACATTTATAAATGCCCAGCTGCCGAAGTAAATTTACTGTTGGCGGTTCGGAAAGGGTTAATTTACAAGCCTTCACACCTGAGATTGGACCACCAAGTGGGAAGAATATGATTAGGCAGATTGGCCTGGGTATGATTTATAGCGATTTGTTACAAATTAATTCAGAACTAATCAAATTTCTTGGCAAACTTCACTCTTCTCTGGGTATTTTCAACTAGTCTTAGGTTAAGTTCACACCTCATTTGGGTGTTGAATTTTAACCAAAACTCATTTCAGGTCTAATTCGGTCGAATCAGCTGCCAGATTTAATAGCTCAAAATAAAGTCAACCAGAATCAAAAGTGCCCCAATTGTCATGTAAAGTTATGTATCACACTATCATTTCTCTTAGGACTGTAACCCCCTTTCAAGCTCTTTAACACCAAGACAGTGTTAGTAATGACAAAGTGACAGGAACATACATCTCTATGAGTAAATGGATGGTAACAAACAATGCACAGCACTGTTAAATAGTTTTTTTTTTTAATTAAAAAAAATTGTCCAAAAATGTTCCCTTTTCGGTGTCAGTTGTCTTCTTCTCTGTCTTATGATCTGGAAATAGTGGCTGCCATTCTAAGCCTTTCACTGAAATTAGAATCTTTAGGGAAATTTGTAACAAATTTGATTTATGTAGATTAAAATAAGTCTAATAAATACAGCACCATATTTGTCTTTTCTGCATATAGCTGTATTGAAAAGCGCAGCTGTTTACACGTTTCCAATGTATACTGACCAAATGTATATCAAAAGGAAAACCTTTTAGAATATGTTTGGCTAATGGAAGCCTACGGGAGCACGTTATGACATGTACATGGAACATAGTGTACAGTATATTAGTATATTATAAGAACCTAGCCTCAGCAACATTTCTGATGGAGAACTTGCAGATTACAGTATTAGACCAGCTGCGTTAAAGGAATTTTCCGAGAGTTTTTTTTACTGATGACCTATCCTCTGGATAGAAGAAAAATGGATAGAGACAGCACATCCTCAAGAGAAGCTTTATTCCAGATGCAACATTTTGGCTTAGAACTTTTTTCAAGCTTGAAAAAGGCTCTAAGCTGAAACGTTGCATCTGGAATAAAGCTTCACTTGAGGATGTGCTGTCTCCATCCATTTTTCTTCTATTTTTGTGGATCATCTGATCAATGTGGGGAAGCTTACCACTCTTCTGGAGATGTGAACCCATTGTTCACCAAACTAGGCGTGCTGTCCTCCCTCTTCTTTTCCTATCCTCTGGATAGGTCATCAGTATCTGATCATGTAACCGATGAACATGATGTCACACAGCCTAGGGAAAGCTGAAGAAGGCTGCAGTGCTGCTGCAAGCGCTACTGTCTTCTTAAACAGCTGATCTTCGAGGATCCTGGGTGTTAACCCCACCAATCAGATACTGATGACCTATAGGTCATCAGTAAAAACCTCTTGGAGAACCACATTAAACAATCCTTACTTGAATTCCAAGTTTTTAGATTATGTTTGCATTGTGGACATAATACTACTGTCTAGTTTTGTGTTACATTTTAGATATACTTTGATATGTTTAACGGAAAATGGTTCTTTACCTCTGGTGCTTTTCACGAATGAAGAGTTATCTAATACTATATGGACAATTCTATTACTACAATGTATTTCCATATGAGGATATCAATATCTGTAATGATGTACAATAATGTAAAAAACCCTGTACTAGATTAAAGGAGGAGGCTGAGTGGTAACATTTCTTGTCTATTTATTGTTTGTAAACAATGACAATTAATTGGCACTGGAAGAACTATTTAATGCCAGTTCCATCTTAACCTATGGCTGTTTAGCAGATCTCTGCTATTCGTTTTGGAAGTACAAAGAGTGATTGGGCCACGTGCCACTTAGCAGATGTATATATGAGCTGGCATGGACCATAAAATACAAGGGATTCCCAACACCCGCCAGACATTGTGCTGAAGATCTGTAACGCTGGAATTGCTTTGCACTCTTTTAGCTGATTTTAAATCTTTTGTAAGATACATCTGCCACAGCAGGGCAGCACAACATTTTCTTGTTTGAGGGCCACATTGTCAGACTGAGCTCTTCCAAGGGCCACAAGAAATCAAAGGTATTAACATCTGAGAAATTTATTGCATATCAAATATATGTGTGCTGGCTTCACTTCCTGGATTTCTACCTATTGGTAGAATTGCTTCCTCTTCTCCCCTAGTTTGCACTTCAGAAAGTGTGTCCCCATTGTAGTTTATATGCGGAAACAGTAGAGTGTTTCACTAAACCCATAAACTACAATAAAGACAAAGCAAAATGGATGCATGGCCACCTCACCATTTCATTTACTGCTTTCCGGAGGGCCACTCAGGGATCAGAAGATACTCATTTCTGCTAATATATGTGGGGCCCAGAGATAGTCACACAGTGCACCCAGGGGTGCACCACCAATGGGGCAAGAGAGGGGCGGCCGAAGGACCATGGGCTGAAGGGAAGAGGTTAGGTTAAGAAATTGGCATTGGAAAAGGAGGAGCGCCATTTCAGTTTTTGCCTCAGGCAACAGAAAGGCTAGGTGCACCATCGGTACTCCCATCCCTGCATTCCGACTACTTGTCATTTCATTTCTCTCAGACATGACAAAAACATGTGAGCAGCCACCAGACACAGACAAGCAGGTCTATGACCAGATTGCTAGGGTTAGCACAGGATGGCATTGTGGATCGCATGTTGTGCATCCCTGTGCTACAGCAATAGCACTTGTTACCATTTTATAGGGTGACTATCACAGAATTAAACTAATAACCCTTATTAAAATACTGTATAACCTTGAATGATATTTATTAAAATCACACTTGGTCTGGTTTCACAGTTTAAACAGGAACTATATTGACTCCAGAAACTAGAGTCAATTAAGGGGTTAAGTGACAGTGTTCGGCGTTCCCTGTCATTGCGGCCGAATGTCTGCTTTATGATACAGCTGGCACACGCTCCTTAAGGAGCAGGCTTACTGCAGCAGAACGGTCCACACGTTCTCTCAACCACTGTGACATATGGTACGTTACGGTGGTTATTGTGCACAGCTCCTATATTTGAGGAGACCACCAGATATTTTTATAATTTATCTGGCCTATCTATCAATGGTCCCCTAAAGAACCAGTACATTATAGGCACTGGGGAATTGCGTTGAGACATAGTATTGTTGTCGGTTTTGGCATCCAAGCAAGGCTATAGAAGGGGCTTCAAGGGTTTAGCCACTGAGAAGTGGGGACGTCCCTTTTGGGGTAAGTCTCTGCTTTTAGGAAGGGGTAGCCAAGGGAGAACTCAGGTACTCCAATAAAAACCTAACAATTTGGGCCCACCTTCTCAGGTGGAACCAGAAGCAGTGGCGTAACTATAGGGGTCGCAGCGGTCGCAGTTGCGACCGGGCCCCTAAGCCAGGGGGGCCCCGAGGGCCCCCCATGCCACTGGTGCTAAACTTTTCCCTTTATAAGATGCAGTGCATCTTATAAAGGGAATACTAGCGAGCGCTTCCATAATGGAAGCGCTCACTAGCCTGCAGGAGGAGGGGGAGTGAAGCGCTGGTAGCGCTGTACAGTACTTACCCCTCCTCCTGCTTGCTCTTCCTGAGGCCGGCGCTGCTGTGTCCTGACTGCCTGCAGCGTCAGGACGTACAGAGCGCCCTCTGACCTGACGCTGCAGGAGGTCAGGTGACTTCAGCTCGGGCCCCTGGAAGAGGAGAGAGCGGGGACACAGCCAGGACCGGAGGTAAGTTTATTTTTTTTTTTGTCTTGTCTGATCTGAGGTCTGAAGTGGGGGCAGAATGGGGGGGATCTGAAAAGGTGGGGACAGAATGGGGGATCTGAAAAGGTGGGGACAGAATGGGGGATCTGAAAAGGTGGGGACAGAATGGGGGATCTGAAAAGGTGGGACAGAATGGGGATCTGAAATGGTGGGACAGAATGGGGGGGATCTGAAATGGTGGTGACAGAATGGGGGGGGATCTGAAATGGTGGTGACAGAATGGGGGGATCTGAAATGGGGGGACAGAATGGGGATCTGAAATGGTGGTGACAGAATGGGGGGGATCTGAAATGGTGGTGACAGAATGGGGGGGATCTGAAATGGTGGTGACAGAATGGGGGGATCTGAAATGGGGAGACTGAATGGGGGGATCTGAAATGGGGGGACTGAATGGGTAGTATGATATGGGGCCAGAAGGGGGGGTCTGATTGGGGATCTACTTAGGGGTCTGAAGGAGGTCTGATTAGGGGCCTGAAGGGTCTGACTGGGGGTCTAGAGGGGTCTAATTGGAGGTCTAATGGGGGTCTGGAGGTCTAATGAGGGTCTGATTGGGGGTCTGGAGGCCTAATGAGGGTCTGATTGGGGGTCTGGAGGTCTAATGGGGGTCTGATTGGGGTCTGGAGGCCTAATGAGGGTCTGATTGGGGGTCTGGAGGCCTAATGAGGGTCTGATTGGGGGTCTGGAGGCCTAATGAGGGTCTGATTGGGGGTCTGGAGGTCTAATGGGGGTCTGATTGGGGGTCTGGGGGTCTAACGAGGGGCTGATTGGGGCTTTGGAGGTCTAATGAGGGTCAGATATGGGAGTTTGGAGGTCTAATGAGGGTCAGATATGGGAGTTTGGAGGTGTAATGGGGGTCTGGAGATGGGGGGTCGCATCTGGGGTTTGATATGGGGATCTGATCTGAAAGGTAAGGGGGTACTGTTTTTCTGTGTGGTGCCAGTATTTTCAGGGGGGCTGTTTCTGTAGTATAGTATGGGGGGTGGGCAGGGTGAGATGTGGAGAAGGTGAGAGGATGATGGAAAAGTAGGAAAGTAAGATGTCTGTTTGATGAACTCTTCAGAGACGAGGCGTGGCTGAAAGAAGTCACCATGGCGGTCTGGTCTGACAGAAGAAGAGGAAAGAAAACGTCATCAGAGAAGAGAAGTCACTGGATGTAAGAGGTACATATGTGGTGCTGTATGACCCTGTATGCTCTGTAGTGCTGTATGAAATGTTTTCCAAGTCTGTCTTTGAAGGGGTTGTCTTTTTTTTTTTTGTACGAGCGCTGCTTTCTCTGCTCTGTTTACTGCTCTTTACTGCAAATTCTATGGCGAGCAGGTGAACAGAGCAGAGAAAGCAGCTCTCATATGAGCTCTGCTCTCTCTTCAAACAGCTGATCGTCAGGGTGCCGGAGGACCCCAGCTGATCTGATATTGATGACCTATAGTGAGGATAGGTGATTAGTAGTAAAAAAAGGACAACCCCTTTAACAGTAGGACTGGAGGGAAGGGATTAGGTTGAGAATTTGGCATGGCAGGTGTTTCAATATTTGCCGTGGGCATCAGAAAAGCTAGGTGCACCAGCGCCGGGGGGAGGGGGGGCCCAAGCTGAAATGTTGCACCAGGGCCCATGAGCCTTTAGCTACGCCCCTGACCAGAAGGGACCATTTGATATCCAATAAAAATGCATTACTGAATCTTACTGAACCTGTGGACGCTGATCCCTTTCATTTTACACTGGCATCCACATGGAGACATCAAGACTGGTAGAACTGGTCTGGATGTTGAACACACCCATGCCCCATTCTAGTTTCTGGAGTCAATATAATTCCTGTTTAAACTGTGATACTGGACCCAGTGTGATTTTATAACTCTATAATTTTGGATTAAGTGTTGGATTTTAACAAATATTATTAAAGGTTATATTTTAATAAGGGTTATGAGGTTATGGGGAGGACTATAACATAGTGGGAGTAACTGAGACATGGCTGGATGATAGCTATGACTGGGCGGTTAATGTACACGGTTACAGTCTGTTTAGAAAGAATAGGCAAAACCAGAGAGGGGGAGGGGTCTGCCTTTATGTAAAGTCCTGTCTAAAGCCCACACTCTGTGGGTAGAAATACATGAAGAAAAAAAAAATAATAAAATACCAATAGGAATTTATTATAAACCACCTAATATACCAGAGTCCACAGAAAATGTACTACTAAACGAAATAGGCAAGGTGGCAAATCATAATTAGGTTGTTATTATGGGGGACTTCAACTACCCAGATATAGACTGGGAAACTCAAACCTGTACATCTCATAAGGGAAACAGGTTCTTGGCAAGACAATTACCTTTCCCAACTGGTTCAGGACCCCACTAGAGGGACCGCCATACTGGACTTAGTATTAACCAATAGACCTGACAGAACAACAGATGTTCAGGTTGGGGGATACCTGGGAAATAGTAACCATAATATAATAACATTCAAATTGTCATCAAAAGAGTGTTTCTTCAGGGAAGAACAAAAATACCAAACTTCAAAACAGCAAAATTTAGCCAACTAAGAGAGGCCATAGGCCTAACTAACCTGGACAAAGTTAAACTTAAAAATAAAAATACAGCCACAAAATGGGATATTTTTAAAAGCACCCTAAAATCTTATTGTCAGAGGTACATACTTTATAGGAATAAAAGGTTGAGAAACAAGAAAAAAACCAATGTGGATAAATAGAACTGTAAAAAAAGCAATAAAAAACAATAAGAAAGCATTTAAATCACTAAAACATAAGGTAACGAGGAAACATTGAAAAATTATAAGAAAAAAAAATTATATTTATTTATTTATTCATATAGTGCCAACATATTCCACAGCGCTTTACAAAATCATAGGGTTCATGTACAAAACAAAAGTAACTGGCTAATATAGAACTGAATCACTAGGAGTGAGGGCCCTGCTCGCAAGAGCTTACAATCTATGAGGAATTGGGGGTGACACATAAGGTAGTTGATTGTGATAAGTAGGATTCGAGCCATTTGTACTGAAAGGAGTGGTGTCGGCCGATCTCCTTCGGGTTTGGGACTGTTAGAGGATTGAGTTCAGGCCAGAGAAGTTGGTGGGGGAGAGGTTTAGTCAGGGAATGGTCATTTTAGGAAGCTTGATAAGCCTGCCTAGAAAGATGTGTTTTTAAGGCACAATTGAAGGTAGGGAAGCTGTGAATTGACCTAATATTCTGGGGCAGAGTATTCCAAAGAGTAGGTGCAGCTCTAGAAAAGTCTTGAAGATGGGAGTGAGAGGTACCAATTATGGTGGATATTAATCTTAGGTCTATAAAAAAAATAGAATATGTAAAAGACAAATAAAAGCAGCCAAACTAGAGACCGAGAGATTAATTGCCAAAGAGAGTGAAACTAACCATAAAATGTTCTTCAATTATATAAATTGGTAAAAAGTATAAATTTGAAGGTGTCGGCCCCTTACAGAGTAATGAGGGGGGAGTTGCAGAGAGCGATGAGGAGAAAGCTAAGCTATTAAATATTTTTTTCTCCAATGTAGTCACTGAGGAAAATAAACTTTTAGATGAAATGCAGAATATAAAAGTAAATTCCCCATTAAAAGTGTCCTGTCTGACCCAGGAAGAAGTACAGCGGTGTCTTAAAAAGATTAAAATAGACAAATCGCCAGGACCGGATGTCATACACCCCCGTATCCTAAGAGAATTAAGTAATGTCATAGTCAGACCCTTATTTTTATTTAAGGACTCTATACTGACAGGGAGTGTTCCACAGGATTACACATAGTAAGGCTACATTCACACGTCCATATTTTGCGGATCCGCAAATTGTGGATCCACAAAACACGGACACCTGCAATGTGCAATCCGCAATTTGCGGAACGCACGTAATAGAAATGCCTTTTCTTGTCCGTGTATTCGGACAAGAATAGGACATGTTCTATTTTTTTCGGGAGCCGCAGAACGGAAGTGCGGATGCGGACAGCACACTTTGTGCCGTCCGCATCTTTTGCGGCCCCATTGAAATGAATGGATCCGCATCCTATCCGCATAATTGTCCGCAAATGCGGAAACGGATGCGGAGAGGATGAGGATGAAAAAAACGGACGTGTGAATGGGGCCTAAGTGTGGTGCCAATATTCAAAAAGGGTCCAAAAACAGAGCCTGGAAACTATAGGCCGGTAAGTTTAACATCTGTCATGGTTAAACAGTTTTAAGGTTTTCTAAGAGATGCTATCTTGGAGTACCTCAATGAAAATAAGCAATAACTCCATATCAGCATGGCTTCATGAGGGATCGGTCATGTCAAACTAATTTAATCAGTTTCTATGAGGAGGTAAGTTCTAGACTTGACCGCGGTGAATCAATGGATGTCATATAACTGGACTTCTCCAAAGCATTTGACACTGAACCACATAAAAGGTTAGTATATAAAATTAGAGTGTTTGGACTGGGAGAAAATGTCTGTATGTGGGTAATGTGACAACTCGGGGGTCACTTAGCTCTCCAGGATCGCCGTCTTCTCACCTTAGACGGTTGGCTCACCTCAAGAAGCCTCTCCAACACTGCAGATTCGGGTGCAAACTGGTCACTACCAGCTTTTATTGTCACTTTTACAGCAATCCAAACAACTCATAAACACAAATCCTCAGCCATCTGGCCACTGACTACACAATATTGTCCCTCTCTATTGGGATCTGGGTCTACTACCCAGCTCCCCAAAACACACCACGGTGCTTACCCCACACAGGGTAGAGGGTTCTGGCTCCCACAGGCCTTCTCGCAGCCTGTTCCTTCCCAAGACTGGGAGCCCTGATTGAGGAGCCCAGCCCACCTTTACCTGGGCTCCTCAGCTGGCTGATAATTACCTCTCATTAACAGCCAGGCTGATACACACACTGAGGAAAAACACTATGGGGGGAATTTATCATTAGGAAAATATTTGAAGTCAGTTTTGCTTCAGTCTGTGTTGGAGTACTTTTTGCCACATTTATCAAACATCACAGGTTGTTTGATAAATGTGGCTTGTCCTTAAACCTAACACTTCTGTCTAGAGAAGCTACTCCACTTTTCCTACTCCACCCTCCTCCTGGAGTGAGATTGCGACTATTTTGCGACTTTTTTTAAAAAGTCGCAATGATAAATCTGGAGTGAAACTCATTAACATGGCTAACCACACCCAGTTTTCCACCCATATTACAAACTGGAGTGAGTGGTGTACACATGCAAAAAGTCGCAAAAAAATGCGCAAAAAAGTCGCAAAAGCCCTGTCGTGCGACTTTTTGAAGACAGAATTCTGGAGTGAAGGTGTGATAAATCAGGGCCTATTTTTCCAGCCTTTCTTCTTCTCATCCAGCTTCCTCTGGGTGAGACACACCAATTTATGGCCCTCTGGCAGCTGCACTGCCACAGTAAGTAACTGGCTCAGTGATAGAAAACAGTGGGTGGTTATTAATGGTACACACTCAGATTGGGTCACTGTCACTAGTGGGGTACCACAGGGGTCAGTATTGGGCACTATTCTCTTCAATATATTTATTAATGATCTTGTAGAAGGCTTGCACAGTAAAATATCAATTTTTGCAGATGACACTAAACTGTGTAAAGTAATTAACACAGAAGAGGACAGTATACGGCTACAGGTGGGTCTGGATAGATTGGAGCAGACATGGGATTCAGCCAGTTGCCTCAGGATCTCCAGATCCGGTAGCCCTTCCATTCCATAGCTCCTTCGGCTTTTTAAAAGTTGGGTGGTATGTGTGTGCAGTGTATATGTGGTGTATTTATATATGTGTACCATGTATATGGTGTATTTATGTGTATGTGTATTGCATATATGTGATGTACATGTAAACATGTGTCATGACGCCGCATTTCCACCCCTGAGTAGGGAACCTATTAAAAATTTGAATCCCACCCCTGGATTGGAGGCTTGGGAAGAGAAGTGGCAGATGAGGTGTAAAACTGACAAATGTAAGGTTATGAACATGAGAAGGAATAATGCAAGTCACCCGTACATACTAAATGGCAAAACAGTGGGTAACACTGACATGGAAAAGGACTTAGGAATTTTAGTGAACAGCAAACTAAGCTGTAGAAACCAGTGTCAGACAGCTGCTGCCAAGGCCAATAAGATAATGGGTTGCATCAAAAGGGGCATAGATGCCCTTGATGACATCATAGTCCTGCCACTTTACAAATCACTAGTCAGACCACACATGGAGTACTGTGTACAGTTCTGGGCTCCTGTGAACAAGGCAGACATAGCAGAGCTGGAAAAGGTTCAGAGGAGGGCAACTAAAGTAATAACTGGAATGGGTGGACTACAGTACCCAGAAATATTATCAAAATTAAGGTTATTCACTTTAGAAAAAAGTTGACTGGGGAAAGATCTAATAACTATATATAAATATATCAGGGGTCAGTACAGAGATCTCTCCCATGAGCTATTTATCCGCAGGACTGTGACTGTGACGAGGGAACATCCTCTGCGTCTGGAGTAAAGAAGGTTTTTATACACAAACATAGAAGAGGATTCTTCACGGTAAGAGCAGTAAGACTATGAAACGCTCTGCCAGAGGAGGTGGTGATGGTAAGTTCACTAAAAGAGTTCAATAGGGGCCTGGATGTATTTCTGGAGGGTAATAATATTACAGGTTATAGTTACTACAGATGAGTCATTGATCAAGGGAGTAATTCTGATTGCCTGATTGGAGTCAGGAAGGAATTTTTTACCCCTAAAGTGGGTAAAATTGGCTTCTATCTCACAGGGTTTTTTTTTTGCCTTCCTCTGGATCAACTTGCAGGATAACAGGCTGAACTGGATGGACAGATGTCTTTTTTGGCCTTATAAATTATGTTACTATGTTATTAGTTTAATTCTGTGATAGCTCTCTCTAGACCCTATATTGTGGAATCAGTGATTTAAAGGGGTTATCCCACGAATAATGTAAAAAATGAAAATCAGACATCATATAGTACATGCCAACCTCTTTCTAACAAAGTTAGAACCAGCCGTGTACCTCACATGGATCCAGAGATCTCCCCATTCATTGCTCTGCTACTTTTATATAAAGCTAAAAGCTCAAGGGGAGTGTCTTTTCTGCTGCAGCTCAGGAGGCGTGTCCGTGCTCTCCCTATCACAGCTCAGGAGGCAGTTAAAAGTTGAAACTGAGCATGTGCGGCCTGCTCAGTGACCAGGTCAAAGAAATAAGAAATTAAGTGGTTCTATACAGATACATTTTATTGAATAACTCAGTAGCTGTACAAAATTTTTAATTACATGCAATTACAAATGTATTCAGATCCAGGTGCTGATTTGAAAACTGTAGAATATTTTTCGCGGAACAACCCCTTTAAGTTTGTAGGATGAGCTGATATTTTAAGGCTACAGTAACGTAATGCTAAAAGGTATATCTATTTTCTACTTTCATATGCACACTAGAATCAACACAGACCTTTATTGATGGATTATTCAGGAAAGAATTTATATTGGAGAGAAAGTGATACATAACTTATGGAGATGAGTAATGCATTAATGGTTATATGTATATTCATTAGTCATCTTCCTTTGGCACTGGGCTGTTGTGATAAATAAAGACACAACTGCATTACAGTCAAATTTCCCAATTTCCCATATTTCCAATATGTCACCATAAAGGTTCTATAACTTATAACTATAACTTAGGGCCTGCTCCAGATCTTCCAATCTTTCTATCCCTGCTCCTTTTGTCTGTTCCACTGTTGTACCAGTTTCTCCTGCTTGCAGCTTTAAAGAAACCCTCCATTTCAAGAAAAAAAAATCAAATTAACTGGGTAACAAACAGAACACTTACTTGATGCCTCCCTTTTCATCCTCTTAGCTGAAGACCTGTCAATTTCTAGGCTTTCTTCTGCCATCCAAGATAGCCTGACTACTTCTCAGACTACCTGATGTATAGAGTGCATTTGGTAGTCCAGGAAACTTCCTGCTGCCCTTGGATTGGCCAACACTGCTCATGTGAACAGTACTGGCCAATCGAAGAGCATTGCTGGACAAGTAGGAAGTGTCTTGGACTACTTATGAACAGTGTACAGTCATGGCCAAAAGTTTTGAGAATGACACAAATCTTCTATTTTCACATGATCTGCTGCCCTCTGGTTTTTATGTGTGTTTGTCAGATGTTTTTATCACATACAGAAATATAATTGCAATCATATTATGAGTAACAAAAGCTTATATTGACAGTTAGAATGAGTTAATGCAGCAAGTCAATATTTGCAGTGTTGACCCTTCTTCTTCAGGACCTCTGCAATTCTCCCTGGCATGCTCTCAATCAACTTCTGGACCAAATCCTGACTGATAGCAGTCCATTCTTGCACAATCAATGCTTGCATTTTGTCAGAATTTGTAGGTTTTTGTTTGTCCACCCGTCTCTTGATGATTGACCACAAGTTCTCAATGGGATTAAGATCTGGGGAGTTTCCAGGCCATGGACCAAAAATCTCTGTTTTGTTCCCTGAGCCATTTAGTTATCACCTTTGCTTTATGGCAAGGTGCTCCATCATGCTGGAAAAGGCATTGTTGATCGCCAAACTGCTCTTGGACGGTTGGGAGAAGTTGCTCTCGGAGGACATTCTGGGACCATTCTTTATTCATGGCTGTGTTTTTAGGCAAGACTGTGAGAGAGCCGATTCCCTTGGCTGAGAAGCAACCCCACACATGAATGGTTTCAGGATGCTTTACAGTTGGCATGAGACAAGACTGGTGGTAGCGCTCACCTCGTCTTCTCCGAATAAGCTGTTTTCCAGATGTCCCAAACAATCGGAAAGGGGATTCATCAGAGAAAATGACTTTACCCCAGTCCTCAGCAGTCCACCCCCCTGTACCTTTTGCAGAATATCAGTCTGTCCCTGATGTTTTTTCTGGAGAGAAGTGGCTTCTTTGCTGCCATCCTTGAGACCAGGCCTTGCTCCAAGAGTCTCCACCTCACATTGCGTGCAGATGCACTCACACCTGCCTGCTGCCATTCCTGAGCAAGCTCTGCACTGCTGGTAGCCCGATCCCGCAGCTGAAACACTTTTAAGAGATGGTCCTGGCGCTTGCTGGTCTTTCTTGGCGCCCTGGAGCCTTTTTGGCAACAATGGAACCTCTCTCCTTGAAGTTCTTGATGATGTGATAGATTGTTGACTGAGGTGCAATCTTTCTAGCTGCGATACTCTTCCCTGTTAGGCCATTTTTGTGCAGTGCAATGATGACTGCACGTGTTTCTTTAGAGATAGCCACGGTTAACAGAAGAGAAACAATGATGCTAAGCACCAGCCTCCTTTTAAAGTGTCCAGTGGTGTCATTCTTACTTAATCATGACAGATTGATCTCCAGCCCTGTCCTCATCAACACCCACACCTGTGTTAATGTTAGCAATCACTGAAACGATGTCAGCTGGTCCTTTTAAGGCAGGGCTGCAATGATGTTGAAATGTGTTTTGGGGGATAAAGTTCATTTTCTAGGCAAATATTGACTTTGCAAGTAATTGCTGTTAAGCTGATCACTCTTTATAACATTCTGGAGTATATGCAAATTGCCATTATAAAAACTGAAGCAGTAGACTTTGTAAAAATTAATATTTGTATCATTCTCAAAACTTTTGGCCATGACTGTATAGCAGATAGCCTGAGAAGTGATGCGGCCATCTTGGATTGCAGAAGAGGAGCCTGAGAACTAGCGGATCTGCAACTAAAAAGATGAAAAGAAAGTCATTATGTAAGTGTTCTGTCTGTTACCCAGTTAATGTGAACTTTTTATTTTGAACCATAACACAATGGGTACCTAGTAAAATCACATTCAATAAAAATTGTATGTCTAGGTAAATGAGCAAGTCCCTGGTACTGGGTGCCTTGGTCATGAGCATCTTGAAAAATGAATAACCTCTTAGTCATGGGTGTCTTGAAAAATGAGCAAGTGCTCACTGTGCATGTCCAGTTAGACTGTTCATGAGCTAACTTCATAATGGTTGAGGAAGCAACATGTGATTGGCTGCCTTTTTTTTTGCATGGATCTGATATAATGTGTATGGGGGCCACCCAACTCTCCCTTGGCTACGAATGTTGAAGGAAAGAAAGACTGGACATGTTGAAATGCAAATCTTTTGCTCCAATTGGACATTTCTTCTGCCTGACAAGTCTGGTGAATGCTTATTCCCTTCTCCTCATTGATAAACATGTACCTTTGAGGAGCCAAGCATGGGATGCAAGGATGTTTATACACATGGTCTAATGTGTATGGGGGCTACTCTACTCTCCCTTGGCAGCAGATGTCTGAGGAAAAAAAAGACTGTTCATGTTGGATTTCAATGTGCCCAATCCTTTCTTCCAATGGGACATAAACTGTGCCTGATGAGTCTGGTGAATGCTTATTCCCCTCTCCTGACTGAAATAAACATGCACCCCTGAGGGAGAAATGACTAATGATAACTTATTTAATGTGCATGGCTATGTTAAGATTTTGAGCAATAGGTTTTCTATGTTTTTTATCTGTTGGGTGCTGGATCTCCTCCTCTTCTATGCTGCATCTGGTAATCAGGTATAGCTAATGCTATCACAAGTGGAAATTCCTGCCAGGTGGGTACATAAGTGACCAGAGGATGAACTGACTTAACCTTCAAGAGGTTTTCTGGGACTATTACATTGATGACTAATCCTTAGGATATGTCACTTTCAAATCGGAGCCTTGCTGATCAGCTGATTGCAGAGAGACTCTGCACTGAACCAGGAGTCGGACCCTTGTCAATCTGATATTGATGATCTATCATTATAAAAGTCCTAAAAACCCATTTGATATTGGGCCACAGTTTCTGATTTTTCACTGTATTTGGAGCCTCATCGTGTTACATTATGCCTCTTAACAGTAGATTTGTTTTAAAGTTAAAACTTAAGTCTATATCCAAAAACAGGAAATTCTGCCTTTTAGCGGTTGTCTATGATTTTAAGAATGTTTTTCTAAGAGCTGGAAATGGTATGAAAGAAAAAATAACCATTATTCACATGCTCTGGTGGTCCCCACTGGTCCAGCATTGATGATGACTAGAGATGAGCGAACGTGCTCGAAACGAGCACTGTACCACTCGGCTCCCCTGAGCTCGCATGGGCACAGGCAGCCACTTCCGTCCTCTTGAGGAGGACGGAATCGGCTGCCTGCGCCCATGCGAGCGCAGGGGATCCGAGCGGTACAGTGCTCGTTTCGAGCACGTTCGCTCATCTCTAATGATGACACATATATATCATATAATCACATCGGTGGTCATGTGCTGTACATCATGCATCTGTGAGGCCAATGATTGGCTGCAATGGCCACATGAATCATGTACGTGACAGCATTCCTGCAGGACCTGTAGGGACTACGGGATTGTCTGTACTGGAGTAATGGGGTGTTTCTTTTTATGATTTAGTACACGTGGTAGTTTAATGGTCTTTGTTTAGTTTTGCTATGGTGATGGTTTTGTTTTGCATGGGCATTTTTTTTTTCTATTTATTTGTATTTTATTATATATTTTTTTACTTTTTTAATATATTTTTAGCACATAGTATGTCCCCCAAGAGGGGGACATATTATAGGGCAAAAATATATGAATGCACTTTTCCTCTGTATTTGGGGGTCCCCAGTTAAAAAAAGCCCACTGTGTAGGTATTGTATACATGCAAAGCTGATCAAGGTCTGCTAATAAGCTGTGTCTCTGCTATGTCCAAGACATCTGGCGATCACTTCATCCAGTAGAGGAGGTGGCATAGCCACTTCTTTTATTTACTGCATAGTGGTCATTGACAGGCAAGGACTGAACCTGCTCCTGCTAAACTGCATGAGCTTCAATCCCACATCATACATGTACAGTTCTCTGGGTTAAAGCCCAGCACCAAGCCCTGTACATGTATGGTCTCTATCCTAGTTTTTAACATTTTACACAATTTCCTGCTCTTTGGAAACTTTTTTTTTTTAAATCCTATATAGCAAAGCTTCCTATTTTTCTATACATACATTCGTTTTAACATGCAAGCAGAGCGGAACATTCATTCATTTCTGTATGCCCTCTTATCTCTTAAAGGCAACCTGGTGAGAAGATATCATTAGACTGATGTGGAGTCCCTGAACTAGGACAGCATAGATGACTTCTAATATAACAGACGCAGTTCCATCC
The DNA here is from genome assembly GCA_900303285.1 of Rhinella marina. Lineage (NCBI taxonomy): Eukaryota > Metazoa > Chordata > Amphibia > Anura > Bufonidae > Rhinella > Rhinella marina. Next base: position 50,913 of record ONZH01019854.1, read on the forward strand.
TACAAGTCAAGTTTAAATTAACACGTCAATTAACGGAGCAGCAAAGAAGATCTTAATGCTTAAATTTTACATGCTCTTAGATCTTAGCATCCCACCCACACAGCAACAGAAACTATTCCTTATGAGGCTCATAAAATCACAGCTGCCTACAAGCCCCTGAATATCTCCAGCACTGCCTAATACCTCATCCTCTAGTATTTCCATAATTTATATAGCCGCTCTGAAGGCACATGCTTGCCACAGCTGAGAGTGGTTCCCGTTGGGGAGAGAAAAATATGCTTTTAGATAGAAATGTGTCAGACTATCTAAAGAAAACTCTCTTAGCTTGGGGACATCAGCTCTGAGAGGTAATTTGTTACCCTTTGATAGTAAATAAAGCTAGACTGCTTTTCTTTAAGTCTGTCACACTGCATGTTCTAACAGGATATTCTAAGATGTAATGGAAAAAGTAAATACATTAAAATATTTTTGAAGTTGTGCTCATGCATCGAGTTATTACTGGATCTCAGGCTATACTTTTGTGTTCGATATCTATCCTAACTCATTACATTAATAATCATTTTACTGTTGGTAAAAATATTTGTTAATTCTATAGCACTTGTAAACTCAATAAGTGAATTATTCTAACATATAGCATTGCGACAAAGTAAAACATTTTGGTCAGACATAAAAGAAGCCACATTTTTTTTGTGGAGCCCGGGTAAGGTGATCTTCTAGGAGATCGGGAAAAAGATTTTTCTGAGGACGCTGCTTCAAATTTTTTGTATGTTCCTTTTGAGATGACTTGGTGTCACCATAACTAGTAGTGATAGTTAATTAATGTACAGTACTTGCTTCACGATCACAATCACATCTTCCTCCTAGTCACTCAAACAGTCAAATAGTATATACTTTGTCGCTCATACAGCCCATAAACAACAGGCCACTCACTATTCCTCTTCAAAGGTCCTCCCCTCAATGCCTTGTATTGGGTGTATAATAATGCAGATGTTTTTCTAGGTACTTTGGGCTTGATCCTGTAGTTTGGCATGTTTAGTTCAGGTTGCTCTAACAGCTAGATTGTATGCTGGAAAAGATCTAATTGGGTAGAATTACACGAGCCAGTTTAAAGCGGACCTTTCATGGTTTGTAGTTAGTGTAGATAAATACCTTTTGTTCCCGGGTACCCCCGCAGATGCTGCCACCCTGCCTGTTTTTTTAAAATAGCGCTCCTGCGCCCCGCTGTGCCCCCCTGTACTTTTCGCCCTCAGTATGTAAATACTGAGCATCAGAACAGGTAGGAGGAGACACCAGGGTTTCTCAATGGGCGTCTCCTTCTTCCTGGCTGTGCTGCGATCCAATCACAGAAGAGAGCGTCACAGTCCGGGAGAAGGTGAATTTTTTTTTTCTCCCTGGCTGTGACGCTCTCCACTGTGATTGGATCGCAGCACAGCCAGGGAGAAGGAGACAACCATTGAAAAACCCTGGAGTCTCCTCCTCACTGTTCCAATGCTCAGTATTTACATACTGAGCGCAAAAACTACAGGGGGGCACAGCGGGGCACAGGAGCGCTATTTTAAAAAAACAGGCAGGGTGGCAGCATCTGCAGGGAGTACCTGGGAATGAAAGGTATTTATCTAAACTAAATAAAAACCATGAAAGGTCCTCTTTAAAGCACCTGGAGAGACACCAGCATCACTGTTCTTCTACTACACGATATTGAGGGAAGGAACTGTGAAGAGGAATTTTGGCCTGTACTTTATGGGCTGTAGAAGAGGTAAAATGTATATTGTTGACTCTTTTTCTAGGGCTAGTTTCACACAAACATTGCTTTTTGCGGTCTGCAAATTGCAGATCCGCCAAAAACAAACGGATGACGCCCATATGGCATCCGTTTTTTTTGTGGATCCATTGTAACAATGCCTATCATTGTCCGCAAAACGGACAAGAATAGGACATGTTCTATTTTTTTTGCGGGGCTACGGAACGGACATACGGATGTGGACAGCACACAGTGTGCTGTCAGTATTTTTTGCGGCCCCATAGAAATGAATGGGTCCGCATTTTATCAGCAAAAAATGCGGATCGGCGCCCGCAAAAAATACTGTCGTGTGAAAGAGGCCTAAGAGTGTGTTCACATCACTGTTTAGCTTTTCGTTCTTCTGATCAATCAGAAGAACAGGAAAAAAAGGAACCATTATTTTGAGCATCAGTTATGATCAATTTGTGTCACTTCTGTCAGAGATCAATTATTTTTCATAGGAAAAAAGTACTACAAAAAGTACTTCATCTCCCATCAAAAACAACTAAACTGATCTCTGATGGAAGTGACACAAACTGATGCAAACTGATCATAACCGATACACAAAATAATGGACACATTTTTTTTTCTTTTCTGAAGGATCAGAAGAATGGAAAGCTAAACAGTGATTTGAATTTACTGTAAGAAAAGATTCGGACTGCACTATTACTCATGTGCTCCAGTCCTACAGGGAGTGTGCAAAATTGTTGTAATCTGACTTATTTATTGTCATCTTCCTTAATGGCCATGATGTTTGCACCTTGTGCCTTGCACAGTGTGATGTATATTACCCATCAGGATATTATAGTGCTGGCCAAACCTTACAAATCCTGATTCGCCAATGGACATTTAACAGCAAATATACTAGGATACAGTTTTCCCACTTCTGCACAAAATAAGCAGGCACACAGACGTTTGGTTCTGGTAAAATAATGCCTTTACCACGATTATGAGGAAATTGTGAATGATACAATATCAAACTCTGCCACAAGGTTTTAACACAATCAGGGAAAATTTGAGGTTAGTGGTGGCAAGTTTCAGTAAAGTCAAAAATTTACTACAAATGGCAAGCAACCATTCAGTACATCATGCATGATTATTCTACATGCACGAGTTATAGTATTTTAAACAACACAGAGAAATAATTTTCACTTTTTTCTGCAATAAGAATGATTGCAAAACGTTAGAGTTGATACAATAGGGGTGACACTGGTGATTATGTGGTGAAACTCAAACTATTTCAAAGTTCTCTGTAGAGAGGTTCTGCACTCATTTTGTAGGTGTCCCAGTGCTGATTTGAGGAAATGCACATGCAAGTCACTTGGAATAGAAAAAAGAAAAATAGAATAGCCATAAGATTCTATTAAAAAAAAGAAGTGCTACAAAGAAACAAATATAATATAAAAGTAGTAATGTAATGAACCCATACAATTAACAGTAAAAGAACATGACATATTTGAAATATCGGATGTAATAATTTATAAATACTGAAACATGAAATGCTTTAGGCAGGAAAAGAGCAAAAGTAAAAGGGGTTGTCCATGCAGTGCCCTAGAGAACTCCTGTAAAAAGGGTTAATTACTGCTAAAAGAGTTAGGCCTTGTTTACACGTCAGTTATTTGATCAGTTATTTCCATCAGTTTTTGTGAGCCAAAACCAGGAGTGCAGGCTACATAGAGATAAGGTATAATGAAAAGATCTACACCTGTTCTTTGTTTTTGACCCACACTCGGTTCTGGCTCACAACTGATGGAAATAACTGATCAAATTTATCATCAGAATATCCCTGAAGGAAAGAGACCAGCAATATTAGAAGGTCCAGAAACCAATAAGGTAGTGCAAGATAAAGACAGCAAGGTATTCGCTCATTTACGGCACACAGACTTTGCTGCTGTGGTAAGGGAATATTTTTTCTGGCTCCGACCACAGAAAGACTTGGCCACCTAGATCTAAATTCTCAGTTGGTAACAGAAACATGAGTGATGTAGACTTAAATCTACACCCATACAGAAAATGAACATAAATAACATAAAGTGATAACAAAGTCGAATCAGAATTAAGAGATTGATCATAACCAAGCCAAGGGTCATGAGTACAACTTGTAAAGAGATGATATAACAGGGTCAGGTGAGATAAATAGATGGCAAAGCAGATGTTGTAGTAGGACAAGATGGGCAGGATGAATGGCTAGGAGGGCGCCTGTTCAAAATTGAATTTTTTTTCCAAGGGAACCACAGTTATTGAGCTTTTCATTTGTAAAACAAAATGCTACTTCATCGAAAACCACACCGCATTTTTCCTATGCTGTTCTAATTGCAGCTAAACCGCTATGTGTGAACATACCCTTAACCTAGCCAGACACATAAGGTATTAGCCAAATGTTGTTCAGCTTTTACTACTATGTGAACATTTGTGGTATTAGCCTGTCTGTCTGTGTTCCCAGAGAATGTTCTCTCTCTCTCTCTCTCTCTCTCTATATATATATATATATATATATATATATATTATATATATATATATATATATATATATGTTATTCTGTATTTCCTCACTTGCTAAATGTTTCCTTAAATTTCCAGACTTTGGTGAGTGAAGAGTTTTATTCCCGCCTTGCCGCTTCATCTTGTAGATAATATCATAGTCTTCTATGTGGAGGGTTCACTGGGATCCTGAGAACAGCTATGTATGTGAGATGTATCTGCACTGCTAACCAGGACTGCCAGGCATACTAAAGTAAGAAATGTTTCACACACTGCAGATAATACCAGCTGATAACAGGTGGGAAGAGTCCTGTACGTTCTCGTTATACACTATAATTAGACTGATTATAATAATTAGCACTGACTCTAATTTCCATCTAGTTTTATATTCTGCCTTTAAAAGCATCCGAATATTCTAGTGTTTTTTTTCTTCTTTTAATTGGGTTTCAAAATAGTGTTCTACTATGCAAAAAAGCCACTTTACAGAAAATGAGCATTTATCAATTCTGATTCCAGCTTGACGTGTCCATTAAACACAGCTGCCTAATTGAGGGACAGAAAAGTAGGTCTATGTGGAAACTTTCACCTTTTACTGTAAAGTCAAATGCAATGCAATTTCCATGCAATTAATATCTGGAGTATTGTTAACTACTAAAGATCCAGTGGACAGTCCCACTTTCTAGATTTTCCATCTGTCTGGTGGAGAAAATGATTACAATTCACTTTACACTGCTCAATTGAGTAGGTGATTGTTGGGGAGGAACGCATCCTTCCCAACAATCGTCTGCTCGTCAGTGAAGAAGACCACTGTATTTACAGACAGAGCTCTCCTCCACAGTACGGGCAAATGCCATCACTTGTCCTCATACAGAATCATTGTTTGCCAGCAGCAGAGGGTGTTTAGACGGCACAATCTACCACCGGCAAACAGTGATTTAGGTGACCACATGAAAAATCCAACACTTGTTCATCGGGTAATTGCCATCATCTTTACACTGACAGATTAACGGTAATGAGCGTTCCTCCAAACATTTGTTACCAATGATCGACTGGATGTTTGGGCAGTGTAAAGCAACTCTAAAGGTTTTGTGCAACTTTGTGTGTGGGATTGCAGGAGATTTGACAAACCCTCCTCCTGGCTAGACACCTACGAAGGGAGACATACTTTCCTGCTTCTAGGGGCACAGGCTAGCATTCCTGGGATTTAAAATTGCTGTTTGAGGCTGCTGCACCATGTGACCTTCTTCTTTTGCACCATGATAAACGGTTACAAGACGCAAGGGGAGAAGGTCACTGCTGAGGCCATTGATTGGCTGCAGTGGTATCAAACAGGAGGTTTACCTATAGTGGGACAGCCAAGACCAATGAGCAAAGGAGCCAGGAGTCAGCCCTGGAATGCAGGTAAGTATGCTTTGCTTTCCTGGTCTGCTCAGGAGGAGGGCTTTGCCAACCACCCCCCTTCCCAAAGTTGCACAAGTATTTCAAAAACTTACTTAGGCTTATATGCTCTCTGCTATGTAGAATGTGGCAGGTGGTAAATGTTAGGGCTCTGCCCACTGAGACACCAAAGGTCCTGAGAATGGAAAGTCCACAAGTCCCATTTCTAATATAGCGGTAGTGTATGTCAGTCCACTGTTTCATTCACTTCTGTGGGATTAATGGAGAGTTGTATCTCAGTTTTGTGGATATTTCATACTTTTCATGGGATAACCATGTTCTGATTCTTTGTGAAGTTTTTGAAGTCAAAGCCAGGAACAGAATATACACTGAAAAAAGGTTTAATGGAAAGGCTGAGTCTTCTCCTCTTATAGAATTCACCACTGGCTTTGGCTTCAAGAAACCTGAGCCTCAAGGTGGGCATACACATGAAATAATTCCCAATCCTCCAATACATATCATTGCTCAGCTTGACTGAGCTTGCATATGCAATGAATAAGAGAGCGGGGAGAAAGCTTCTGGCAGTGCTTATCTCCTGAGAACAAGAGGATCAGGCAGTTAAAATCCAACATGCTCAATCCTTATCTCCACCAACATCAGCCATCAGGGGAGATTTGGGAGGATCCATATATGTGACATAATTTGCTGAAGCAGCTGACAGCGGCAGGTTTGGCCAACACAGATTTAATGTGTATGGTCAGCTTAAAGAGGACTTGTCTACTGGCTTTCAGGATGCCTATCGCATTCCCCATCTAAGTTTTTATCAATACTTTCAAATACGGCATGCTTATAATACAATGGTTAAGAAGGGTAGTGTGGTATCCCAGAGGAATGTATCACGGACATTCCTGTGACAGGTATCAGGAGTATCATTTAGTGTTAGTTCTCTCACCATGCTGTGCGGTTTATATTTTCTGTGGTGTCTGTGGTCATTTGGTGTGTGTTTCTCGGTGGAGATCCCATTGCTGCCACAATCTTCAGGAAAGCTAAGTGTCTTCCTTCCCTTTCGTTTATTTGTGTATATCTTCCCAGTGTTTTGGTGTTTGAGCCTGTGGGGAGACTACTGTTCGTCTAGGTTGGTGGAGGAACGGTTTGTCTCATTACTGTCACTGGCTTCAGGGTCCTTCAGAGACAGTTAGGGCCACAGGTTTCCAGCGTATGAACTCGCCTACATTCTAGGCCTGTTCATACTGTTAGAAGGGCAGGACTGGAGTCTGGGTTTGTATAGGAGGTGACCATCTGCCTTTACTCTTCCAGGCCTAATCCCGTTTCCTCCCCCCCCTCTTCCTCCTGCGCTTGGTGTGGGATATTCCCCCCCACACCAGAGCGTGACATTATAAACCGCCCAAAATCGTCATTTTGTCCATTTTTGTGCAGACATGGACCCAATTACTGCACTGGCAGGACAGCTAAAGGGTCTCTCTTTGGAGGTAGCTGACCTCGGCTCGACCGTCACCCAGATTCAGAGACCACAGGCTGATGGTCCGGGGGTGGTGGTTGCCAGGCCTGTCCCCTCCTGATAGATTTTCTGGGGGACGTGATAACTTCATTTTGTTCAGGGAGGCGTGCAAATTGTACTTTAGGCTGCGTCCTCATTCTTCGGTTAATAAGGAACAAAGAGTTGGTGTGGTGATCTCGTTACTCAAGGGAGATGCATAGTCATGGGCCTTTTCTCTGCCGACCGGATCGCAGTCTCTCCAGTCAGTAGATTAATTTTTGGGGCTTATCTATGATGACCCGGATCGCATCTCCCTGGCCTAGACCAAGCTACGTGACCTCCGTCAGGGTGAGTGCTCTGTTGAAATCTATTGCTCTGAGTTTCGGAGGTGGGCTACAAATACCGAATGGAACGATCCGGCTCTCCGTAGTCAGTTTTGTCAAGGATTATCTGATTGGCTAAAGGACGCTTTGGCCTTTCATGAAACTCCGGTGTCTTTGGAAGCCACTGTGACTCTTGCTGTACTCATGGATAGACACCTGAGAGAGAGATCTAGGGGCCCCCGCTCTTAGGACGCACATAGTGTATTGTCTTCCTATAACACTTTGGGTGAGGATACCCTTGGGTTGATGTCTGGGGACGAAGCCATGCAGTTAGGGGGAGCTACTCCTGCTTACACATTTAAGCATTCTGGGAATAAAAAGGGAGTGTGTTTTTTCTGTGGACAGAAAGGACACTTTATCAACGCATGTCCATGCATTCAGTCTCTAAAAGAAAAAAAAGGAAAGGGTGCATTAAATTCCCTTCTCACTCTTGGAGGGGTGCATGGTGAGACAGAAAATGTGCATTTGTTTTGATCCTGTAGTACCCATTTTCCCCTGACTGCCAAGGTGGCGCTAGAGTCAAAGGTTGTGAGAATTGACGTGTTTATCGACAGCAGGGCAGGGGTGAACCTGATTGATGCTCAGTTTGCCAGTATGTATGGATTATCTCCGAGTGCATTAGAGAAGAAGATTTCTGTGTTTGCTATTGATTCTGCACCTCTATCTCAGAAGTGTTTGTCTCAGATGGTGCATGATATCAGATTAAGAGTGGGTGAATTTCATCAGGAACTTATTTCGTGTTTTGTGTTGGAAGGTCTTCCTGCTCCTGTGGTGCTGGGTTTACCGTGGTTAAGTAAACACAATCCAACCATCGATTGCCATACTAGACAGATTGTGGATTGGGGTGATTATTGCGTTGACAATTGCCTTAATACATCTTTTTCTGCTTTAACCACTAAGACATTACCCTCTTTTATATCTGATTTTGCTGAAGTATTTTCTGAAGGTGGATGTCAGGATTTACCCCCACATCGGAAATACGATTGTCCTATCAATCTTATTCCCGGAGCTAAATTGCCCAAATCTAGGCTGTATAACCTTTCTGGACCTGAGAGAACGGCCATGAAGGAATATATTGCTGAGAGTTTGGCTAAGGGACACATAAGACATTCCAAATCTCCAGTGGCAGCAGGGTTTTTCTTTGTAAAGGAAAAGGACGGAACACTTAGGCCATGTCTGGATTTCCATGAACTCAATCGGATTACTATCCGTGATCCTTACCCCCTTCATTGATTACTGATTTGTTTAACCAGATTGTTGATGCCAAGATGTTTCCAAGTTGGACTTAAGGGGGGCATATAATCTGGTCAGGATCAAGGAAGGGAATGAATGGAAGACGGCGTTTAACACTCCTGAGGGCCACTTTGAGAACCTGGTCATGCCTTTTGGGTTGACCAATGCTCCTGCTGTCTTCCAGCATTTTGTTAATGACATTTTTCATCACCTTGTGGGGAGGTTTGTAGTTGTGTATTTGGATGACATACTAATTTATTCTCCAGATATGGTGACACATCAGGATCACGTTAGACAGGTGTTGCAGATCTTAAGAGACAACAAATTGTACGCAAAATTAGAGAAATGTGTCTTTGCTGTACAAGAGGTGCAATTCTTAGGATACCTGCTGTCATCTTCAGGTTTTCGTATGGATCCAGAGAAAGTCCGTGCTGTTTTGGACTGGGACCGACCTGAAAATTTGAAGGCTCTTATGCGGTTTTTGGGGTTCACTAACTATTACCGAAAATGTATTAAGAACTATTCGACAATAGTTAAACCCTTAACTGACATGACTAAGAAAGGGATGGATGTCTCAGTGTGGTCTGATGCAGAATTGCGAGCCTTTCCGCTGTAAAGGAGTGCTTTTCTTCTGCCCCTATATTGGTGCAGCCGGATGTGTCTCAACCTTTCATTGTGGAGGTTGACGCATCCGAGGTAGGAGTAGGAGCAGTTTTGTCACAGGGTCCGTCACCAGGTAAATGGCGCCCATGTGCCTTTTTCTCGAAAAAACTCTCTGCTGTGGAGAGAAATTACAATGTGGGTAACAGAGAGTTACTGGCAATTAAGTTGGCTTTTGAGAAATGGCATCATTAGTTAGAAGGGGCAATCCACCCTATCACGGTATTCACTGATCACAAAAATCTGGCTTACCGGAGTCGGCTAAACGACTTAACCCGAGGCAGGCCAGATGGTCTTTGTTCTTCACCAGATTCAATTTCATTGTCATGTATCGTCCTGGGATTAAGAATGTCAAGGCAGATGCCTTGTCACGGATGCTCGCTCAACACTAGTTATAAGGTGTTTGAGGAACATCACTGTACGGTGCTTGCGGGACACCATGGGAGTAAATCCACTGTCGAACTCATCTCTCGTAGAGGACTGTGTGTCGGCCTGTAGTGTCTGTGCACGTGCTAAGGTGACACATACCCGACCTTCTGGACCCCTACTTCCGTTGCCCATCCTGTCCAGACCATGGACTCACTTGTCTATAGACTTTATCACTGACCTGCCTAATTCGTCTGGAAAGACTGTTATTCTGGTGGTAGTTGATCGCTTTAGTAAGATGGCACACTTTATTGCTTTACCTGGCCTACCTAATGCTTGCACAAATGTTTGTTAAAAATATTGTGAGACTCCATGGCATTCCCTCAGACGTGGTCTCGGATCGTGGTCTCGGATTCGTATCCAGATTCTGGAGGGCGTTCTGTACTCGTTTGGGGGTACAACTGTCCTTCTCTTCGGCTTTTCATCCTCAGTTGAACGGACAGACGGAGCGTACTAATCAAAGTCTGGAGACTTACTTGAGATGTTTTGTCTCTGAGAATCAGGAGGAGTGGTCCTCATTTTTGTCCCTGGCGGAGTTTGCCATAAACAATTGTAGACAGGAGGCAGGGCCGGCCTTAGGGTAGATGGCGCCCTGTGCAAAACTTTCTCTCGGTGCCCCCCCCGAGTGACAGTACTAACGTCATACAGTATAGAGCTATAAATACAGTGCAGAGATATATAGAGTGATATAGGTAGGTAGAGTAAGACAGTATATATTGTGGTGATGTGTACTGGAAAGCTGGAAGGGGTGTATATCTCACTCAGGTTCCTCCACTGGGTGAGATAAATAAAATCCAGGTAGACTGTGCTGGCTTCAGCAAACTTAGTTGCTGGAGCTATTTTGATAGTAATAGCTGGGCTGGATTTTATTTGGGTTGGGAAGGTAGGTCGGCAGTGGGACCTTTCCAACCCACCCAATTCCAGGGCATGTCTTTTCTCTGGCCTGAGGAGATCCCAGGTGAGGCCAGCTGGTGTAATCTGGGAGGAATAAGGAATCCTCCAGTGTGTCAGTCTGGGGAGAGGCACTGACCCTGAGAGAGGGTGAAGCCAGTGAGGCTTGTGTGGTCTCAGCCAGGCGGGCTGAAGGGGACCACGGGCTACGTATAGCCGCATCTCTCCCGAGACTGAATTTGTGTGGAGGTCACGGCCAGGAAGTGGCTGACCCCGACGGCTGAGGGAAGCCGCAACAAAAGCTGCTTGTGAACAGCGTCTTATTAAAGGTGAGATAGGGAAACCTATGTCTAGCCAGAGCCTAGCCGGGCAGGTATTTTGGTTTATGATTTGTTTTGTGTTGAGTGCTGGTACCAATAAAATAGAGTTGGACCTGGAAAACCTCGCATTTATGAAGAAATTGTGTGATGTGACCCCCTGAGTGTGTACGATCCCTTACATATGGTGGAGGATGCGGGCATGTTGTTGCCAAAAAGGGCATGTCGATGCGGGCCAGTGTCCATGCTGAAAAGTGCAACAGCTGGTTGCTAGGGGCAACGGGGTGGAAAAGAGCAGGTGCAGCTAAAAGTGCTGCTGTGAACCTGTGTTAAAGGGCCGGAGACCTGGTGTTAGAAAAGATGCAGCTGTTAATCTGCTGAACTGGACATTTGTTTGCTGTGTTGCAAGTGAAACTTGCTGAAATTTAAAGGGCCAGTAGCCCCAGCAAAAAAAAAAAAAAAAAACTGCCCTGTTGAAAATTTAGTTGTTTTGTTGGAGGACGTCTGGTGCCATGGATCAGTTCGTAAGCCGGCTGTTGCAGATGTACCTGGAGCCGGTCTATGCCACAATGGATGACTGTGAGATCTGGAGACCAGATAAAGACATTGAAAGGTTCTGTGACTTGGTAATTGGAGGGATGCCGCTAACGGTTACACTAGATTCCCGCCAACAAGTGTCCCGGGTTATGCCCGAGATTCTGGTCCTTCTAGACAGGGGGCCAGAGACCGAGACCACAGTGTCTCTAACCTTTGAAAAGGATTATAGTTCTTGTCAGTGGAAGCTGTTAAAATGTAAGACCCTGGAGGGGGAGTTCGTGCTGGGCACAGACTTTCCATGGTTTTGGCAGCTGTGGAATGGCGAAAGTTCTTTGAATGGTGCGGCAGGAGAACCTGAGGGACAAGTCGACAACCAAAGCGTCTCCCATAGCAACCACTGGTTTGAGGAGCTGATAGCTGATCCTGTGACCAGGAACCAGGGGCTGGAGGTTCCCAAGATCCCGAGAAAGGAGGAGGACGTCAGTGGAGTTGTCTCTGGAGAGCAAGTGCCCTCGACTAATGGATGTGTCGACACTGTGACAGCAGCTGGTAAGACTGTTCCTGTTTGTGCATGTGCCATAGACAAGGTGATAAAGAGAGAGGCTCTGGAGGTTGGGCCTGGTGCTGGTCGGTGCCCTGGTGCCTCAGAAGCCGTGGACTATGGTGAGAGTCGGCGGCAGCTGCTACCTGCCGAGTCGGTATGTGTCGCGATCTCGGGACTAGAGACTGCGACAAAAATATGTGATATTGTGGTAAATAGTCCGGTCCAAGCGTTGCAGGATGCAAGAAGCCAGGTGAGCCTGGTACATAGCAGCTTGGCTGCTGGGGACTATGTGTTGGACAAACACGTGAGTGTGATGAACATTCATGGAAATAGCAGAGACTATCCTGTGGCTATCGCGGAGTGCGAGACTCCAGTGGGAACTGGGACTTATGAATTGGGTGTTGCCAATAGGCTCATGCATGATGTAATGTTGGGCTATGATTTTCCCTTGTTCTGGGAGTGGGGAAATGGAGACACTTCTGCAGAAAGTGGTGAAACTCCTGCAGAACCTGTACCTGTCCCTTTAAATGAAGGTGTAAGGGAGATGCACATTGAACACAATGGTTTAGGTGAAATGACCATTGAAAGCAATGGTGCAGATGAGGTACAGAATGAAAATGTGATATTATTTGAAATGCATAATGAAAATGTGGGGTCATGTGAAATGTGTGATGATGATACTGATGATGACACCCCTTTTCCTTTGCAGGTGGTGATTGGGGGAAAAGCTCCCCCTGTTGGTAAAAATGTATGTGACCTGGGAATGCTGATTGATAAGGCTGATAGCACAGAGCTGAGGGAGCCCACCGTGGTAAATGTGCAAGAAAGTGTGGCAGAGCTAGAAGGTGTACCACACGAACCAGAACCAGGTGTAGTTCAGCAGTTCCCACTGTGTTCTATGGTTACTGAGCTTGGATGCAGTTTTCATGAAGGTGTTGTAAATGTAAACCATTTAGGTGCAAGGGAGCCTGAGTGGGTTCAGAACATGAACCTGGATACTGTAGGAATTGTCCCATTTGTGCCCCTAGAGGTCAGGAATGAGACTGACAAAAGTGGTATAGCAAATGAGTATGCTGTGACTGATGGCAGCTCCAAGAGTGGGGTTGCCCTGTTAGCTTCTCAGGAAACTGGTGTGGTTGCTGGTAGCAACCAGGTGTCAGTGGTCAGTAATAACCTGGAGAATAACACCACTAAGACAGATGTCTATGGTAGACAAGGGGGTGTAGTAGAAGTGCCTGACCGACTGCTGGAAGAACAGTGTAGCAGCAAACATGAGGGTGATTTCTCTCTCTCTACACAGACCCTAGATGTGCTAGAAAAGACACTAGATGACTTCTTAGAGCGAATAGAGAAGTTTTCGCAAGATCTACTGCCTGTTGTCAAGGAGAAGTCCGCGGTTAAGGCGCTCGAGTCTAAGGTCGCGCAATTAGAAGAAGAACTCGGAGCAAAAACGGAGAACCTGCAGCAGAAGCTTCGCGAATCCTCCTCCGCGGTGCGGCAACGAGAGGAGGAAATCGATAAACTCACGAAGGAAATCTGCGCGTGGAACGAGCGAGCCGAACCCTTCAGCCAGGTGGAAACGGACATGGAGGCCGCCACGTCCGCGCAGCTCGATCAGGTACGCCACCTGGAGTCCGAACTCTCCTCCGCCAAGGCTCAGCTCAAGGAGCGGGAAGTACAGGAGCAGAAGCTGCTTCTTACAGTCCAGTCCGCCGAAGAGAAGCTGCGCTCGGCGCAGCAGGAGGACGCCAAACACCTGTCTCAGCTGGAAAGGACCGGCAGCAGTAAAGCGAAGGAGCTCGGCGCCCTGTCCAAAGAGCTTTCTGAGGAGAAACAGGAAACTGCCGACTTAGAGGCCACCTTAAAACATCTGGAAGAAGAGAAGGTCTTGGCTTTGGAGTCGACAATAAATGCAATGCGCGGAACTGTCAGAGAAGGCGAACGCACCGTCCAGAAGCTGTCTGCAGAGCTGGAGCAGGTGAGCAAAGAGCTTAAAGAGTCTCAGGTGAAGCATCAGCAGAAGCTCGCCCAGAGAGAAGAGGAGGTTCGTCGTCTGGCGAGGGAGAATTGGTCTGGAAGCGGTGATGCTGCAGGGCTAGCCAAGGTAGAGAAGATGGAAGAAGTTCCTGCTGAACAAACTGAGGCTGATGTGGATGCAGAGGCCAAGAGACTCATGGTCATGAGTAGCCAGGACCTGGTTGTGAAAGACGTCTGCTCCATTGTCAACACTTTCCAGGATGCCAACAGCCTTCTGGGGAAGAATTCCGGGGAGATGCCCGACCAGTGTACAGATGCTGTCTACTACTCTAGCATGGCTCCGCTGGAGCTTAGACGAATGGAGACCCAAGTCCTGGGTAAACTGCTGGAAGAATTGCCAGAAGTTGAAAAGTCAGATATGGGCTCCCATATCCCTAGTGCCTCCAACCTTGATGAGAATGGGGAGGAGTTAAAAGTGCTGGTATATGGTGCCATGTCCGAGAGGGATGAGAAGGCTGGAGAAGCTAAAGCCGATGAGTGGAAGAAGTTCTCAGGCGCTGCAGAGGTCACAGGGGCAGAAGAAGAGTCGGCCAAAGTGGAAGAAGCCACTGAAGAAGCAGAGGAGACTGAAACGGCCGCCAAACCTAAGGAGAACAGTACTGAAGAAAAGAGCGAGCACAGAAATAGAGCTTCTGATCGTTCCAAAACAAGCAGAGTCAAGCGTGTGCGGCTGAAGAGACGCCGCAAAGCAAACAAAGTGGCTGGAAGCATCCACGGGTGGGAGCTACTGTGCAAACAGCTCAGTCAAGGGCTGGAGCAGTCCCGGAAAGGGCAAGAGCCAAATAAACCAATAGAACGAGATAAAAAGGTTCAGGAGCGTTTCATCACCCGTAAGAGAATAGAAAGAGTGGGTCCTGATATCAGTTGGGGGTGGGACTCCCTCAGATACTACCTATGGGATAGGAAGTTGGTGCTGATAACAAACCAAGCCCTGCTGGCCTGGATATGGCAAAATAGAGGGAAAGCATGTGTTCACCCCCACAGGTTTGAACAGAGGGGGGGGATATGTGGTGATGTGTACTGGAAAGCTGGAAGGGGTGTATATCTCACTCAGGTTCCTCCACTGGGTGAGATAAATAAAATCCAGGTAGACTGTGCTGGCTTCAGCAAACTTAGTTGCTGGAGCTATTTTGATAGTAATAGCTGGGCTGGATTTTATTTGGGTTGGGAAGGTAGGTCGGCAGTGGGACCTTTCCAACCCACCCAATTCCAGGGCATGTCTTTTCTCTGGCCTGAGGAGATCCCAGGTGAGGCCAGCTGGTGTAATCTGGGAGGAATAAGGAATCCTCCAGTGTGTCAGTCTGGGGAGAGGCACTGACCCTGAGAGAGGGTGAAGCCAGTGAGGCTTGTGTGGTCTCAGCCAGGCGGGCTGAAGGGGACCACGGGCTACGTATAGCCGCATCTCTCCCGAGACTGAATTTGTGTGGAGGTCACGGCCAGGAAGTGGCTGACCCCGACGGCTGAGGGAAGCCGCAACAAAAGCTGCTTGTGAACAGCGTCTTATTAAAGGTGAGATAGGGAAACCTATGTCTAGCCAGAGCCTAGCCGGGCAGGTATTTTGGTTTATGATTTGTTTTGTGTTGAGTGCTGGTACCAATAAAATAGAGTTGGACCTGGAAAACCTCGCATTTATGAAGAAATTGTGTGATGTGACCCCCTGAGTGTGTACGATCCCTTACAATATATATATATATATGTATTTATAGCTCTCTATACTGTCCTATATCACACTATATATCTCTGCACTGTATTTATAGCTTTCTATATTGAAATGTAACCTAATATAGCGCACATACCTCTTACATCCAGTGACGTCTCCTCTAATATAGATCTTCTCTTTCCTCATCTTCTCCTTTCAGACCAGACGCCATTTTTCAGCCATTTCTCATCTCTGCAGTTTGACAAAAAAAAAATCTTAGTTTACACAGTGTCCTAAAATAACTGCGCCCAGCAAATAGTGTTCCGTAATAGTGCGCCCAGTAATATAGTAAACATAACGCTCCCCAGAAATAACTGCGCTGATACTGTGCCAGGGTGCCCCCACAGTAATAGTGCCCCCCACAAGTCCCAACTAATAATTCTCTGCCAGAGTGCACTTGTTAGTAATAGTGCCCCAACAATACTAATGTCCCCACTGTGCCCCAGAAGTAATAATGCTTCCAATGTGCCAGTAAGAAGTGCCCCCCAATAATGTGCCAGAAGTTCCCCCCATTGATTCCCCCCCAAAATCATGTGCCAGTAAAAAGTGTCCCACCCCCATAGATGCCCCCCAAATTATGTGCCAGTAAGAAATGCCTCAGTGCCCCCATGTGCCAGTAAGAAATGCCCCCAGTGCCCCCATGTGCCAGAAAAATGCCCCCAGTGCCCCATGTGCCAGTAAAAATGCCCCCAGTGCCAGTAAAAATGCCCCCAGTGCCCGCATGTGCCAGTAACAATGCCCACAATACCCCCATGTGCCAGTAAAATGCCACTATGTGCCAGTAAACATGCCCCCAGTGCCAGTAAAATGCTCCCATGTGCCAATAAAAATGCCCCCAGTGCCCCCTTGTGCCAGTAAAAATGCCCCCAGTGCCAGTAAAATGCCCCCAGTGCCCCCATGTGCCAGTAAAAATGCCCCATGTGCCAGTAAAAATGCCCCAGTGCCAGTAAAAATGCCCCAGTGCCAGTAAAATGCTCCCATGTGCCAATAAAAATGCCCCCAGTGCCCCTTGTGCCAGTAAAATTCCCCCAGTGCCAGTAAAATGCCCCCAGTGCCCCATGTGCCAGTAAAAATGCCCCATGTGCCAGTAAAAATGCCCCAGTGCCAGTAAAATGCTCCCATGTGCCAATAAAAATGCCCCCAGTGCCCCCCTTGTGCCAGTAAAATGCCCCCAGTGCCAGTAAAATGCCCCCAGTGCCCCCATGTGCCAGTAAAATGCCACTATGTGCCAGTAAAAATGCCCCCAGTGCCCCCTTGTGCCAGTAAAAATGCCCCAGTGCCCCCTTGTGCCAGTAAAAATGCCCCCAGTGCCCCCATGTGCCAGTAAAATGCCCCCATGTGCCAATAAAAATGCCCCCATAAAAAAAATAAACACTTACTTACCTCCATGGAGCCGGCAGCGATGCGATGCAGGCCTCTTCCGGCCTGTGTCCCGCGCTGTACGGCTCAGGCGGCGCGATGACGTAATCGCGCCGCCTGAGCTGGCCTCTGATAGGCTGCAGGCCTAGGGCCTGCAGCCTATCAGAGGAACGGGCAGGGGAGACGCCTCTCCCTCCCCTGCCCCGCATCTCCAAAGGCAGACTATGGAGATGAGCGCTTCCACAATGGAAGCGCTCATCTCCCTCTGCCCCACCGCCGCCCCCAACTGTGCGGCACTTGCAGGGCACGGCTGGGCCATTAAGGGGGCGCTCTGGCAGGGCGCCCCCTTAAGTGGCCGGGAGTGAAGCGCCCTGTGCAACCGCACGGGTCGCACATCCCAAAGGCCGGCCCTGACAGGAGGCCACTGGCAAGTCGACGTTTTTTGGGGCATATGGGTTTCACCCGCAGTTTGGCACATTTTCTGGTTCAGATACTTCTGGTATCCCTGAGGAAGAACGTTTTTTGTCATCATTGTCATCTATATGGCGGAAAATTCTAAATAACTTGATAAATATGGGCAACAAGTACAAACGTGTGGCTGACAGGAAACTTATGAATGGTCCACACCTAAGAGTGGGTGATTCTGTGTGGCTGTCCACAAGAAACATTAAGTTGAAAGTTCCATCTTGGAAGTTGGGTCCAAGATTTATTGATCCATATAAGATTACTGCTATCATTAATTCTGTAGCATTTTGTCTTGAACTTCCTCAGGCCCTGAAAATTCATAATGTGTTTCACAGATCTTTGTTGAAGAGATATGTTGAACCATTGGAGTCATCTCCCTTTCCACCCGTGCCTGTCATGGTGGACGGCAGTTTGGAATTCCAAATCGCCAAGATTATTGACTCTCGAGTTCTCCATAGATCTCTTCAGTATCTTGTTCACATTGACTGGATATTGTCAGATGGTGCGGGGATACACAACTGGCAATACCCATCTTGACCTTCATTGCAAACTGCTAGCAATTCATTCACAACTTCTAGTAGGATTAATAAACAATGATACAACATACAGCCATAAGAATTTCCCTTTTACTTTTTATGCATATAGCATAGAGATGAGCGAATCATTCAAATTTTTATTCGCCGAATATTCGCCGAATATCTGACAAGATTCGTATTCGCACAAACTTATTCGGTCGAATCTACGTAAAAAAAACAATCGTTGTGTTGCGAACATTCCTGCGTAAATTATGTACGTACAGTTAGCGTATGTAAAAGTACGCAACACGTAAGCATTAGCGTACAAAAGTGCGTACGAATCCTTAACGTACAAATGACTTGCGAATGGGTCATACGCACGAGACTAGACCGAGGCCTACAGTCTTTAGACTCTTAGAGGAAGACTATATGAACTATAAAAATAAGGTGCTCACTGCTGTTAGCTTTCAATAATTTAATAATTTACAAAAAACACTGTACAATAAGTGCATTAATAAGACACATTGCAGTACCAGAAAAAGAATACACACAATGGGCTAAAGTGCTGTACCATTAAAAACAGTGTAGCTAAAATACAGCAAACACATAAGTATGCAAACATTTTAGTGCAATCAATTTCACATTTGCAAGCATAAAAAGTTCAGATATACATTTGAGTCTCTCCTTATGGCTCCTAGTTGGCTTGGCAATGATAAAACAGTCTGTCTGGAACAAATATTCCAAAATTCAATTGTAATCCATGTGAGGTAAAATTGTAATCCAAACAGGTAATGTCATGTGTAATCCACACGGATAATGAATAGCAGCAAATAGAGAACCCTTTTTGCAAAAGTGATTCCCAAATAACCTGAGAAGGGGGTAAAAAGGAAAATAGGCGCACTTTGGCGCAACAGGGAACTTTCTGAAGAATGAGGAGTCCTGA
>ONZH01019855.1:0-70300 GCA_900303285.1 Rhinella marina
AAAAGTATTCGCCCTGGAACTTTTTAACCTTTTGCCACATTTCAGGCTTCAAACAAAAAGATATAACATTTTACATTTTTGGTGAAGAATCAGCAACAAGTGGGTCACAATTGTGAAGTGGAACAAAATTTATTGGATCATTCAAACTTTTTTTTGTAATAATAAAACTGAAAAGTGGGGCGTGTAAAATTATTCAGCCCCTTGCATTAATACTTTGTTGCGCCACCTTTTGCTGCGATTACAGCTGCGGTCTCTTGGGGGATGTCTCTATCAGTTTTGCACATCTAGAGACTGAAATTCTTGCCCATTCTTCCTTGCAAAACAGCTGGAGCTCTTTGAGGTTGGATGGAGACGTTTGTGAACAGCAGTTTTCAGCTCTTTCCACATATTCTCAATTGGATTCAGGTCTGGACTGTGACTTGGCCATTCTAAGACCTGGATACCTTTATTTTTGAACCATTCCATTGTAGATGTTGCTTTATGTTTGGGATCATTGTCTTGTTGAAGATAAATCTTCGTCCTAGTCTCAGGTCTTTTTGCAGACTCCAACAGGTTTATCCAGAATGGTTTCTGTATTTGCTCCATCCATCTTCCTTCAATTTTAACCATCTTCCTGTCCCTGCTGATGAAAAGCAGGCCCAAACCATGATGCTGCCCCACCATGTCTGACAGTGGGGATGGTGTGTTCAGGGGGAATGAGCTGTGTTGTTTTTTACGCCAAACATCGTTTTGCATTGTTTCCAAAAAGTTGGATTTTGGTTTCATCTGAGCAGAGCCCCTTCTTCCACATTGTTTGGTGTCTCCCAGGGGCTTGTGGCAAACTGTAAACCAGACTTTTTATGGATATCTTTGAGAAATGGCTTCTTCTTGCCACTCTTCCATAAAGGGCAGATTTGTGAAGTGTTGGACTGATTGTTGTCCTATGGACAGACTCTCCCACCTCAGCTGTAGATCTCTGCAGTTCATCCAGAGTGATCATGGGCCTCTTGGCTGCATCTCTGATCAGTCTCCTCCTTGTTTGAGATGAAAGTTTAGAGGGACGGCCGGGTCTTGGTAGATTTGCAGTGGTCTGATACTGCAAATCTACCTTCCAGGTGCATTTATACGGAGACTTGATTACACACAGGTGGATTCTATTTATCTTCATCAGTCATTTAGGACAACATTGGATCATTCAGAGATCAGAGATCCTCAATCAACTTCTGGACTGAAAGTAAATGGGCCAAATAATTTTACACGCCCCACTGTTCAGTTTTATTATTACAAAAAAAGTTTAAATGATCCAATAAATTTCGTTCCACTTCACAATTGTGACCCACTTGTTGTTGATTCTTCACCAGAAATTTAAAATGTTATATATTTTTGTTTGAAGCCTGAAATGTGGCAAAAGGTTGAAAAGTTCCAGGGGGCCGAACACTTTCGCAAGGCACTGTACATTTCAGTGGCATACCTTCCATGGAAGTAGACTATTCAACTACCATGAAGCCTGGTCAGTTCCATACATGAAAACAACACACATTTTCATGCAGACACCACTAGGGGGAGCTCAGTGCAAAGACATTTCACAGCTTCAAATGCCGTCAGGGATAACTGTATAAGTTCCTATGCACTGAGCTCCCCCTAGTGGTGTCTAGTGGATGCAGCAGACATAAATCTGTATAGAGGATATTTATCAGCATATTTACTGTATGAAAGGTGTGGGAAAAAAATGAAAAATATGGTGTTTAGAATAAGAGCCAGATTTATGCAGCACCTCTTCCACCTTTTGTGACATAGTAGTTAGAAAGAGTGGGTGAGGTGGAGGGAAACCATTTTTATTTCATTTATTTGTCATTCAATTTATTTTCCCTAGATAGATAGGGATGCCCGTTATAGCTGCTCTAGGTGTCCACCACGGAGTGGAGCTTGATGCATAGCAAATTACAAGGAGTGGCCCGCATTCTCTGCCACATGAGAGTACAAGTCTCTACTACAGTACGTTAGTACTACAGCCACTGAACCACCAGCAACATGGGGGTTCACCGCCCTTCTTCACTGATATTTCCTCCTCCTCAGCACCCTGATCCAGCTTCCAGGTCCTTTCCAGCACACAATCAGAGTCCTCACCCTCCCTTTCACTTTTATCAGACTGTGAGATATCATGGTGAGCTCATGGGTCCCCCTCCCCTGCTCTGCATTTTTCCCGAATGCCACTGTTGCTGCCTACACCACCAATATCGTGGCCACAGACCCCACTGTTACCACCACCATCAACATAGTATGCATGGAGTCACTGTCTTCCTCCCCAACCTTCTCCTCAGGACTGCCAAACGGTGAGAGCTCTCACACAAGTCATCAACAAGGAGACTCTCCTGACTTTTTGCTGTAGGGCGTGGTGGGATTTTCTTGCAACTTTTTAGGAAAAGGGAAGGCACCCCTCTAAGGCTACTTTCACACTAGCCTTAGTACAGATCCGGCAACCTTGTTTTATTCCAGTATTGAGCCCCTATGACAGAGCTCTATACCGGAATAAAACAATGCTAGTGTGAAAGTAGCCTAAGCAGGGGTGATGACGACTGGGAGTACTCCACTGAAATCCTTCTTTGAGGCCACAAGGAGGAGAAGCAGGAGGAATGCGTTGACCCCTGGCTCCACTGCACAGTATTGGACTCTAAAATCAACTCCTCGTCATCCTACTGTGACTGAGAGGATTGAGCCATCCAGTCCACAATATCAGCCTCTTTTTTCCGCAACTATAATTTGTTGCGCCTTTCCGAAGCCAGAAGGGACAACTGCAGCCTACTACTACTTGTGGCTAAATAGTTGGTGCTGCTACTACCCACATTCCCACATTGACTACTACGCACATTGGTCTTTTATTTGGAACCCTTCCGTGGTGAAGACATTTATGGGCCTTTCAGATAATGTTGTGTACTACCCTGTGTGTTGTTGTATTAAACACATATATTAATCAATGCCCCCCCCTCCAAAAAAAAAATTAAAAATTAAAAACGTGACTACAGGAAAACTAATTTAACCATAAATTTCTTATCCCACACAGATATTTTGTGTGTATTGGTGTTTATCCCCTCTATGCTTGTTTAATTAAATTGAACAAGTCCCAAAATACATTAAAATTCCAACCACATGGAAACAGAATTCACGGAAATGGCCAATTGAGGCCTGATGCTCAATTTCTCGTTAATACACACAGATAGATTGCTGCTATACATTGTGTTTTGTAGTAATCACATAAGTATGCTGGTGTAAAACATTTAACAATCCCCCCAAAAATTCCTCCTCGTGGAAACTGAAAATATGCAAATGGAAAAACTGAGGTGTGATGCTCAATTTCAACTTAACACACACAGGTAGATTACTGCCACACAGTGGGTATTGATGCAGTAATCACGTTTATATACTGCTTAATTAACTTGAAAGCACCCCCAAAAAAATTTAATTGCAACCAAGTGGAAACTGAAAATACGTAAACGGAGGAACACTGATCCTTACCTAGTTTCTGAAGTAGGAGAAAGATTGCTAAATAGAAGAGCATGATTCTCCGGTGTGGCATGTATGTTGTGGTCTGCAAAACACAAGGATAGAGATGAAGGCTGGGGTTACATACTGTGGATTATTATTGGGCTTTCAACATTTAGAACAGGATGGTCCTATTATTCTGACCCCCCACCAATACCAGATCTACTCCATGGTGTAATAGGCCAAAATTCCCCTGACTGTGTACAGGTTTAGGGATTGGTATAGATAGAGTAGCTCTCTTCCTATAGATCTCTTCTGGATGCTCCAAAAATGACAGTAGCTACAATACAAGGAAACATATCATTGTTGCCGTCAAGAGATTCACTACTTCCAAGAAGAGTTCTTGATAAGGACTAGAAAAAATATTGAAAACTCTTGCACATGTACGAAAATGAGGCTTCAGACTCGTCCAGACCTTCGCTCTTTGGACCTCGATAACAAATAATCCCTAAATCAGTTGAGGTTCTCTATAACGAATGAGGGAAATCAAGGCCGATTACTACACCATAGGGTTTCCTCTCCTCTACGTAATCCTAATGTTGAGCCTAATAAGCTGTGTATGTCTGGCTCCACGAAGGGATACCCTGTGTTATCATTGACCAGTCTTATTCCAAGTCTCCACATTTCTGTTTTCTATGGGGCAAATTTAGTGATATTTTAACTTTTAGAGATGTCACTAACATGGATG
Organism: Rhinella marina; assembly: GCA_900303285.1. Lineage (NCBI taxonomy): Eukaryota > Metazoa > Chordata > Amphibia > Anura > Bufonidae > Rhinella > Rhinella marina. The sequence goes on from ONZH01019855.1 coordinate 4,208, forward strand.
AGATACAGCAGAGTTAAACTGCGGTCAACACTGAGTTATTTTCTTAGGCCACTTTCACACTAGCGTTTTTAAATTCCGGTATTGAGTTCCGTCATAGGGTCTCAATACCAGAAAAAAACGCTTCAGTTTTGTCCCCATTCAATGGGGACAAAACTGAACTGAAGACAACGGAATGCTCCTGAAAGTATTCCGTTCTGTCTTCAGACCGGAGAACAAACCGCAGCATGCTGCGGTTTTCTCTCCGGTCCAGGCATCCGCACCAAGACGGATCCGGAATGACCCCCAATGCAAGTCAATGGGGACGTCTCCGTTTGGTGTGACACACCAGTAATCCGGATCTGTCCTCCATTGACTTGCAATGGGGGGTCATTCCGGATCCGGCTACACAGAAATACAGAAATACATACAGACATACATACATACACATACATACTCACATACTCCAGGCAGGGACGCCAGCAGCATGTCTTCACCGCGCCTCCTGCGCGCAGCTATGACGTTTCCCCACTGCGCCCAGCAGAGGGCGCTGTGGGGAATCGTCATCACTGCGCGCAGGAGGCGCGTGAAGACGTGCTGCCGGCGTCCCTGGCTGGAGTATGTAAGTATGTATATGTATGTCTGTATGTCTGTATGTATTTCTGTCCCAATGTCTGTGTCTGTGTCAACATGTGTGGGGCCGGACCGCTGCTCCGGCTCCACACATGTATCAGCGGCAGCACGGATCCGTTGACACCCTTTAGGTGCCGGATCCGTGCTGCCGCTAGTGTGAAAGAGGCCTTACCCGATGCAGAAATATAAGTTTTGCTACGGTGGACCCTTACCAGGTAATACAGTTTTGGAACTTTTGTTAACAAGAATGTTTACATGGTTACAGCTAAGTAGAAGAAAACACTGCTGACGTTTCCTGTCTAGAAATATGTCTTGTCTTTTTTCTCCTCATACCAGACCACTAGCTTCAGTAACACAGGGGTTGTTGTCTTTGCCTTCTTCAGGACCATTTCTACACAAACCCTATAAGTTTTATAGGTTGTATGATACCTTAGAAGAATTGCTTAGGAAATGTCCTCTGCACATGCATCCAACAGGGAATCTATATGAGCCCTGTTTCTTTGCAGCACTGGGGTCCTGGGGTCAAATTGAACCAAGGGAAACATGTACACAGCATCTGCATGTGCTCACCATGTTTGTGTGGGTTTCTTCCCGCATTACTTCCAAGAGGTAATTAATGCAGTCCCATGTCCAGAATTCTGATTGCCAAATAAGACTTTGTGGGTAGGCCAATTTGTGCAAAAATTTTGCAACATTTTGCACTTTCACAACAGTTTATACAATTTTGAAAAGTGATCGGGAAAGTTGGAGTGGTTAGCCTGTCAAGTTAATTGAATCCAGAAGCCAGAAAGAGGAGAAACATTTGAAAACCGAAGATGGAGAAACATCTGAAGAGAGAAGATGGAGAAACATCTAAAGAGAGAAGATGGAGAAACATCTCAAGAGAGAAGATGGAGAAACATCTCAAGAGAGAAGACGGAGAAACATCTGAAGAGAGAAGACGGAGAAACATCTGAAGAGAGAAGACGGAGAAACATCTGAAGAGAGAAGACGGAGAAACATCTGAAGAGAGAAGACGGAGAAACATCTCAAGACAGATAATGGAGAAACATCTCAAGACAAGATGGAGAAACATCTCAAGACAGAAGATGGAGAAACATCTCTAGATAGAAGATGGAGAAACATCTCTAGACAGAAGATGGAGAAACATCTCTAGACAGAAGATGGAGAAACATCTCTAGGCAGCAGATGGAGAATAATCTCTAGGCAGAAGATTGAGAAAAATCTCAAGACAGTAGATAGAGAAACATCTCAAGTCAGAAGTGTTAAGCTTAAAGAGGCATCAAATTTATCAACCATTGTGCGACATTTGGGGCAACTTACTGCAAAACTGAATTAAAGGGGTTTTCCATGATTCTGATATTGAAGACCTGTACTCAAGATAGGTCATCAATATCTGATCAGTGGAGTTCCAGCACCCAGCACACCCACCGATAAGCAGCGACGGAAAGTACCAGTGTACAGAGCATAAGCACGTGGCTCCTTACATGGTGTAGTTTCCAGCACTGGAGTACTGAATGGGAACTGAGCTTCAATATTGTAGCATGGCCTCTACATGGTGTATAGCGTTTTCTGTCTCCAGCTACACTATATAGTTTTCGTTGCCACGGTCAGGGGCGGATTGGCCATAGACCTTACATGGAAAATTCCCGTTGGGCCAATTCCTAGGAGGGCCACTCAAGCCCTCCTCACGGCTGCCAGCTGGGTACATAATGATCTGATTCTCTCCTATGCACCTGACCAGCAGCTGCAGATGCCCTCCTGAATTCAACTGCATTGACATCTTCAGGGCAGCAATACAGCTCAATTCCGTGGCATAGGTGACAGTATTGTGTGCTGTACTGAGGTATTTGGTTGAGCTGGGGCGGTATATTGATCTGCGCTATGATATTGCTGGCCCTGCCTAATTATGTTGCCTTGCCTTCTGTCAATTTGAACCCAGATTAGAAAACGGGGCCACTTTTATGTTTTCTTTCCAGGGCCACTTTTAGTTCCCAATCCACCCCTGGCCATTGTACTGTAGCCCGAAATAGTTGATGAGTTCTGCTGCCAGGTATCGGACCTATCCATAAGACCTCCTTTAAAAATTCCTATTGTGATCAATCTCCACCCATGCAAGGTAATTCAGATTGTAGAGGTACTAAACAATGTGAAGTGGTAAACCATGTTCACATGTATAAGGGACCCCAAAGCTACTGACCTTGCTGAATGTATGGACCTTTGTACACAGATTACAACGCTGTAAAAATGTTAGCAAGGACTAAACAATCATAGACAACCAAGGCTCCTAAGGTGGCCCTAAATCTGGAAATCTGGCAGAAACAGTTAATAAAAAGGGTACAATCATGTCGCCCTTGTTCACTATGGCTGCCACGATATGATCTCATTATTATAGAAAACCATGGAAATAATCAATGAAGTTAAAGAAAGGAAGAATGTTACCTTAGACTTCAGTGATGAATAAACTGCAAATTCTTCTTCAGACTTTATGAAAGCTAAAAAAAACAAAAAACAAACCTGAACCAGTGGTAGGACGTACGGTTCTCAGAATTTCCCCACCCTGAACCTAAAAGAATAAATGACATCACTGTAGGTTCCTGTCACAGAAACTCTGTAAGCCTTCAGATCTTCAGGATCTATAATATGTATCATCATGTTTAGAATTATACAAAGCAATGATATTAGATGTAGCAGAGCTGTCCTGTCCTGTCAAAAACCTCAACAATTTCAGCTCCAATGCATCAAACCAGCCCAGCACTGCAACATTTGTGTACGAATACTCTGCCAGCAACTTATCCAGTGAATGAACATATGGATTTTATATATATATATATATATATATATATATATATATATATATATATAATTTACTATGTGTTGTAGTTATATTTTAAGAATTTGTGCCTATTGCAGATGAGAGATCTACAGGGTTAAAATGTCCAAATTTTAATCTGTCTGTGCAGTTGTAATGTTTGTTGTATCTTCTTAATGATAGCACACCACATGGTTAGGAGTGGTACTGCAAGTACTATAAAACAAATCACTAGGGATAATATAAACTGTCACCAGGGGTAAGCTAATCCTGGGCATCTGATCATCACATAGTTTACTGATTCCGCTGTCCAGATTTATCGATGTTATGAGCAGGCATTTCCTATCTTGCTCAAATGTTTACTAGCATTGTTGTTATGGAACTGCCTTGCATGTGAGTTAGTTTATGGCCTAACTTAGCTTGGTTACCGTAATTAGGGTGGATGTAGCCTTTTTATATCCAGGCTTTTTACGTCTCTGGTTTCTGGGATAGCATTTGTTTCCAGGTTATTAGTACCCTTTTCTTGTCTATAGTGTTCTGTCAGTGTGTCCTCGGTCTTGTGGTTTTCTTCCCTTTCATTGTTGTCAGGATTTATATTGTTTTGTTTGCTGTTCAGTATACTGTATATTTTTGTTTACTGTATGCTAGATACGATCTCCCATATCCTCCTCCTGTCCTGAGTACCAAGAGTCAAGATTTGTACTTGGGAAAGATGAATATATATAGGTGAAGCCCTGTTGTGTGGTCTTGTGAACAACTGGCACCATGATCTTAGATACCTTAATAAAAAAAATCCATCCATGTGGCCCACCTATTATGGACATGCTAGCATATTTTCCCTGAAATTCGGATTGAGGTCCACTTAGGGTACGTTGATTCGCTAAACCCTTCTTATCACACGTATTGTTGATATTTGAGCAGTGCTAGAGCTAGTGTGTTGGGCATAGTATATTGGTATTATTTACCATGTACGAAAATATTATCTGCAGTAGTATATCATAACAGTGATAGCTGAAAAATATGTAGCAGAATTATACTGTATTCGCAGTTTCCATCAGACATACAGTACAGACCAAAAGTTTGGACACACCTTCTCATTCAAAGAGTTTTCTGTATTTTCATGACTATGAAAATTGTAGATTCACACTGAAGGCATCAAAACTATGAATTAACACATGTGGAATTATATACTTAACAAAAAAGTGTGAAACAACTGAAAATATGTCTTATATTCTAGGTTCTTCAAAGTAGCCACCTTTTGCTTTGATTACTGCTTTGCACACTCTTGGCATTCTCTTGATGAGCTTCAAGAGGTAGTCACCTGAAATGGTTTCCACTTCACAGGTGTGCCCTGTCAGGTTTAATAAGTGGATTTCTTGCCTTATAAATGGGTTTGGGACCATGAGTTGTTTGGGCAGAAGTCGGTGGATATACAGCTGATAGTCCCTACTGAATAGGCTGTTCGAATTTGTATTATGCAAGAAAAAAGCAGCTAAGCAAAGAAAACGAGTGGCCATCATTACTTTAAGAAATAAGGTCAGTCAGTCTGAAAAATTGGAAAACTTTGAAAGTGTCCCAAGGTTCTGTCGCGAACCATCAAGCGCTACAAAGAAACTGGCTGACATGAGGAGCGCCCCAGGAAAGGAAGACCAATAGTCACCTCTGCTGCGGAGGATAAGTTCATCCGAGTCACCAGCCTCAGAAATCGCAGGTTAACAGCAGCTCAGATTAGAGACCAGGTCAATGCCACACAGAGTTCTGCAGCAGAACACATCTCTACAACAACTGTTAAGAGAAGATTGTGTGCAGCAGGCCTTCATGGTAAAATAGCTGCTAGGAAACCACTGCTAAGGACAGGCAACAAGCAGAAGAGACTTGTTTGGGCTAAAGAACACAAGGAATGGACATTAGACCAGTGGAAATCTGTGCTTTGGTCTGATGAGTCCAAATTTGAGATCTTTGGTTCCCAACCACCGTGTCTTTGTGTGACGCAGAAAAGGTGAACGGATGGACTCTACATGCCTGGTTCCCACCGTGAAGCATGGAGGAGGAAGTGTGATGGTGTGGGGGGGCTTTGCTGGTGACACTGTTGGGGATTTATTCAAAATTGAAGGCATACTGAACCAGCATGGCTACCACAGAATCTTGCAGCGGCATGCTATTCCATCCGGTATGCATTTAGTTGGACCATCATTTATTTATCAACAGGACAATGACCCCAAACACACCTCCAGGCTGTGTAAGGGCTATTTGACCAAGAAGGAGAGTGATGAGGTGCTACGCCAGATGACTTGACCTCCACAGTCACCAGACCTGGACTGAGCTGGACCGCAGAGTGAAGGCAAAAGGGCCAACAAGTGCTAAGCATCTCTGGGAAGTCCTTCAAGACTGTTGGAATACCATTTCAGGTGACTACCTCATCAAGAGAATGCCAAGAGTGTGCAAAGCAGTAATCAAAGCAAAAGGTGGCTACTTTGAAGAACCTAGAATATAAGACATATTTTCAGTTGTTTCACACTTTTTTGTTAAGTATATAATTCCACATTTGTTAATTCATAGTTTTGATGCCTTCAGTGTGAATCTACAATTTTCATAGTCATGAAAATACAGAAAACTCTTTGAATGAGGTGTGTCCACACTTTTGGTCTGTACTGTATATGTCGGGAGTCCTGCTAAAAAATGCCAGTTGGAAGCCCTACCATGAGAGGCCATAGGACGTCCTGCACATACAGTGTCGCTGAGCTGTTAGTGTTCCTCATATCACTACTAGCGGTGACCGACTGTCCTATGTGATGGCTCCCAGATCATCACACCAGTAGTTGTGCAGTGTGTCGCTCCACAGCAAAGGCAGGAATAAAGCGCTCATCATGAGACCTCCATACTTAAAGAATAACTTTTTCTGGATCCTAAACAGAACCTGGATTCATTGCTAAAGACGATACAGCTCTGCCTTAGGCAGATGAGGCAATGGCATCCCCCCTCCTCAACAAAAAATGGCAGCCCACCTCAAACCTCATGATACACATCCCAGCTGCTGAATAACCTCCTAATACACAAAACACTCACTGTAAAGCACATCATACACATCTCAGCTGCTGCAGAACCTCATCATACACATCTCAGCTGACATTTCTATGTGGGTGCAGTATTTTTATTAACTATTTCAGAAAGCATGGATATGCGTACAGTATATATACCAACAGCATACAGTATCATAATGGCGCTAGGCCAAAAAGCAGCAAAATTATTACAAAATTTCTCACAGAAGTGAAGACAGGACATTAGGCCTTTCTAAAGATTATAAAATACAATGCAAGCATGTAAGAAGCTCCGACCGAGGGAAGATGGAGAAAATATGGTAATGGGTTGCATCAAAAGTAGTATAGATGCCGGTGAAGAGAACATAGTCCTGCCACTTTACACATCACTAGTCAGACCACACATGGAGTACTGTGTACAGTTCTGGGCTCCTGTGAACAAGGCAGACATAGCAGAGCTGGAGAGGGTTCAGAGGAGGGCAACTAAAGTAATAACTGGAATGGGTGGACTACAGGACCCAGAAAGATTATCAAAATTAGGTTTATTTACTTTAGAAAAGGTCTACTGCATGATGGAAGGCCCGTGGTGTGGATATTGTGAGGTGCAGGGAAGGGAACCAGGAGATGGATGTTTGAGATGTAGAGTCCAGTGCGGGTTAACATGTAATAAAGAACCAATAATCAATTCTTTGCATACATTCACTTTTACTATGTTACTATGTTTTAGATGTAGGCACGGTCTTCTAAGTCTCAATAAACTCCTGGCTGAATCAACAGAATTAGCTCCATGTATTTCATCCAAATGCACTGTTTTACATATGGCTATGCTTCACTCTAGTCCAGGGGTGCACAACTTTTTCTGGTTGGGGGGCCACATAGCCAGACTGAACCAATGACGAGGGCCAAAAATAAAATTTAAAGGGGTATTAACAACTGAAATACTGCATTTATGGCATATTGAACACACAGTATATACTATTAATGTCTAGTTACAGTCCCAGGGCTCCCATCTAATGGGAGAATACACGAAAAATACATTAAGCAGCCTCAAGACATAGACATACATGTCTTTTACCAGATGGTTGGGAGCCGCACAGAATGGTATCAAGGGCCGCATGTGGCCCCCGGGCCGCAGGTTGTGCATCCCTGCTCTAGTCCAACCTAGGGATGCAGTAGTCTCCAAATTATGTTCCTAAACAGACTAGTAATCTGTCTCCTTGCTATAAATAGGGACCTGAGCCCATTAAACTCTGCCAAAGAGCTGTGGAATCTAGTAGCCAAAACACAAGCGTTACCTCCACAGTATGTCTTCTACGCACCCTCCTATTTGGCTATATATTAGTCCTTTGCTGGTAGGTTTCTGGAATTCGTATCTTTTTGGGCCCTAGCTCTTGGCTGTAAATGCTCACAGGCTGCTCACATCCACTAACTCTCACTGATTCTTAAGACCAAGGGGTTAGGCCCGCCCCTACTTTGTGATGGTTGCTAGAGCCTGGAGTTAACTCTCTTTTTCAGACATGACATTTACATAACAGAATCCTAATACTATTGTCACAAACTTACCTGCCCGGGCTCCAGTGACTAGATCTCTAGCTATGGTACGACCGCCCTGGGAAAGACGTGCTGTGAAGCCATGCAGTGCTCTGTTTTTCTCCACAGCGGGGGTGTGCTGGAGTAAAACTAGCAGTGCTTGATTATTCAGCTCTTCTGTTCCTGTGTGCTGTGTCTGACTAATAAAGTTCTGAGCAATAAAGGTTCTGATCCTGGGACTCTTTGCTCTATTTTAACCCTTTGCTGGCAATTCATCCTTGCCAGGTATAGTTTACTCCCTTGTTGTGCTTCTGGTTCTGTCTGTGAGTGATTTTAGTTGTTTACTATACTGACCTTCGCTTGACTTGACCTTCTTCGGTCTTGTGATTTTGTATCGTGATAGCGGTCTGGTTCGGACTTTGGCTATTTTTACTACCCTCTGTCCTCTGATTTATTACTTTATTACCTCCCAGTTTTGATCAATTTCTGTATGATCCTTCTCTGTGTGGTTGCATCTCTGTTAACGGAACAGGGAGCGTCGACCAATTGCGGACTTGCCGCTTAGGGCTTGCACTGCAAGTAACTAGGGGATTCACTGTCTGTATGTTCCTGCCTACTGTGCTGACAATTAGTAGTGGCAAATCTTTAAGGGAAAAATCTGCTTTGCATTTGTTGCGGACTTCATTCTACGAAATTAAAAGGGTGACATCCGTGGTGTAAATCCGCAACATAAATTGACATGCTGTAGATTTACAAGCACTGTCACATCTCAGTTCTGGAATTGATTTTTTATGCAATGTGTTTGTAAGATTTGCTGCAAATCTCAAAAACTCTACGGCTGATATAAAATGCTGCAGATTTGTTGCAGATGCGGAATTCCACTGTGGAAAATGTACAATGTTTATGCCACGTGTGACCAAAGCCTAAGACCTTATTCACACATTTGCAGGATAACAGGCCGAACTGCATGGACAGATGTCTTTTTTTCTGCCTTATAAACTATATTACTATGTTACTATCTTACATTTAGTGTTTGCTTCAGTGATTTCTGCAGCGTGCCTAGGAATGCGAAGAGGATAGGCATGATAATGGTATTACTGATGGTGGTGCTCACAACGACTTTCCACGGGCTGTGCAAAGATGGCGCACACTTTCTTCGCCTTGGGGCGCACTGTAGTTCTGGGCCCTCTGACTGATGGTAGTGGAGGTGCCCTTGGTGTTAGTTTTTGGGGTACAAGGAAGGAGTCCCACCGGTGGACCACGTAATGCGAACTATGATGATGCAGATGGCAGTGTAATGCAGAGATGGTTTTATTGCAACAAGTACTGTACTTTACTGCAGCAGTTGGTGGATGGTTCACAAAGGCACTGTACACATTAAGCACAGTCTTTACAGTTGGCAATTTTCCCAGGGTTGTGAGTGGGTAGTTTACTAGTTTCCTCTGAGTCTGTCTTTCTCCAGTCAGACTGTATAGATGTAGTACCAAAGAACTGGGGGTATCTGCAATTATTTTATGTAATATAATGCTATTTATATTTTGTATTGTAATTTTATGTAAATTAGCAATGGTTGGTGGGCATTTCAAATGGAACTTACCTTCCCATTTCTCCCCTTGTGGTGGGAGTTGGCTGGCCCGAATTCCTGCCAGACGGAGGAGCTGGAGAGTTCCAGTGAGAGCTAGCTAGGTTACTGAGGAGGGAGGAGGCACAAACATCTTCTCTGGTTATAATGGTCTTAGGGTCACAGAATCAGCTCAGCCTTGAAGAACACTGCTACAGGGAGACTTAAGGTCCAAGACTATAGATATTCTTCAGTACTAAGGTACTGCAGTCAGCAAGGTGACCAGTAAATAAAAAATTACAGATCCAGCTGCAGGTGAGGGACTACATGTTAAGACCTGGATACCTGCTGGTGATGGATTTGCCAGCTTCCTTGCTGTGTCTAAAACATAGGCATAGAAAATGTTAAATGAGACGGGCCTGCCAACCCGCCTCCTTCCCCGCTCATGTCACGCCACCACCTTTTTTAGATCTGGCGTGAGCAGGGAAAAGTCACAGGCAGTGGCGCAAATAACCTTTTCTCCGCAATCTGCGACAGATATATGCCAGAAAACTGGTGTATATCAGCTAGTAAATGAACCCTATTATGTCTATCTAATGAACACAGATATAAGAAACAAAATTTTACATGTGTGTTTCCCAGAGAGGAAGAGCAGCATTGTTTGGAGTACAATACTCCTCATGCATACTTGTTGGTCTCTCTAATTATAAAGAGTACCATCATGGCCACTCAGGTAACCAGGGCATCTATCTCTTGAGACACTCAGTACTCTTGTCCTTTTGGAAAGAGAACTATATTGTACATAGCATTCATATCTAGTATCTCTCTTGTTTACAGTGGAGTATGATCTTTCTCTTTCCTGTCTGAGTCTCAAATTTATTTCCTAGGAGACCAAAGACTGTTAGATACCAATTTTCAGAGCAATTGGAGCATATTTGGTTTGAGTAGAACTGATTCAGGTCCAAATAGATTTTTTTTTTTTTTTAACTTCAGATCATCTCTGGAGAACTGCTCTGCTTTAAAGAGATGTGATTCTCCTCTGTAATGTCTTCTTTTTTGTTCCTTAAAATCTAAATTGCACCAGAAGTGAAACTATAAGAGGAAGAGGGAGGCAAAAGAAAGTAATGTTTCCTGGTTTTTTGTTTATTTATACAGTATATTTTTTTAGAAACCTTCAGAATTTACACCATCACAATACAATGATGAAGGTGATCTATCTATCTATCTATCTATCTATCTATCTATCTATCTATCTATCTAGATCAGCAGTATCTTAGTGCAGCACAAATTCCTGCCCAAGCAGAACCACATACGACAGTGCAACACAAAATATTGCTGCCCGCCCCGCACTATTCATTAATCTGGTCTGATGGGGTCTAACATTCAGGGCTGATGCTGGTGTCCTGATATTTATAGGGGTCTGATCTGAGGATCTGATGTGAGGTCTGATCAAATATATTTTTTCTTATTTTCCTCCTCTTCAACCTGGAGTGCGTCTTATCATCGGGTGCGTCTTATAAAGCAACAATATCTTCTATATCTATCTATCTATCTATCTATCTATCTATCTATCTATCTATCTATCTACCTGTCTGTCTGTCTATCCATCCATCCATAAATCTATCTATCTATCTATCTATCTATCTATCTATCTATCTATCTATCTATCATCTATCTGTCCGTCCGTCCGTCTATCTATCTATCTATCTTCTGTATCTATCTATCTATCTATCTATCTATCTATCTATCTATCTACCTACCTGTCTGCTGTCTGTCTATCCATCCATCCATAAATCTATCTATCTATCTATCTATCTATCTATCTATCTATCTATCTATCTCTCTATCCAGTATCCACCTATTATCTATCTATCTATCTATCTATCTATCTATGTCTGTCTATCACCTATGATATCTAATCTATCTATAAATTTTATGTCTATATACCTGTGTTTTTGTTACATTTATATTATGTATAGTATGGAAAAAAAGAGTTGACCTATAAATCGTGAATCTGAGTAATGGCTATTTCCTGGAAAAACCAATGTGGTTAATACCGTCCCGCATACGTGAAATATCACCACATCCTGTCCCTGACTACAGTGTACGCACTACATGATTAAATCTGTCAGCAGGTTTCTACCTACGGTATCTTGAAGCCTTCATAACATTGGCAGAATAGCTTTTCAGGCCCCATGAGTGAGGTTGTATATTGTCTGGTGGTCACCAGACGCCCCTGCTGTCGTATCATTATTAAGGCTGCCATGCTGTTTGGACTATAAGACGTCTGGTCATGTAAAGCAGAGTGTGTGAGAAGAAGAACAGGTGGTCAGACCCTTCTCTTGTGGATACATGTTACCTGTATGTGTGATAAACACAGAAGACACAATCAGTTCAGTTATTTTATTATCATGGCAGCATGCACACAGTGATATACAGACAGGGCTGGAACAAGAAACTTTCTGGTTTTTAAAATAAGTGTTTGTTGTCAGTGAATGAACATTCATTCTTGCTTACTTTCAAAAGCTGTAGTTCTGCACACCGCTAGTCCTGCCCTCTGCTGGGAATTGGATATAACTGTATCCAGTCTAGACTAAGCCTAAGGCTAGTTTCACACGAACGTTGTGTTTTGTGGTCCGCAAATTGCGGATCCGCAAAAAAAAAACGGATGACATCCGCATGGCATCCGTTTTTTTTTTGCAGATCCATTATAACAATGCCTATCCTTAGGACATGTTCTATTTTTTTTTTTTTTTTGCGGGCTATAGAACGGACATACGGATGCGGACAGCACATGGTGTGCTGTCAGTATTTTTTGCGGAGACATAGAAGTGAATGGGTCCGCATTTTATCAGCAAAAAATGCGGATCGGAGCCTGCAAAAAATACTGTGGTGTGAAAGGGGCCTAAGGCCTCTTTCACACGAACGTTGTGTTTTGCGGTCCGCAAATTGCGGATCCGCAAAAACAACGTATGGCATCCGTGTGCATTCCGTATTTTGCGGAACGGAACAGCTGGCCCCTAATAGAACAGTACTATTCTTGTCCGTAATACGGACAAGAATAGGACATGCTCTATTTTTTTTTGCGGGCTACGGAACGGAGCAACGGATGCGGACAGCACACGGTGTGCTCTCCGCATTTTTTGCGGGCCCATAGAAATGAATGGGTCCGCATTTTTCATGTGAAAAATGCGGATCGGAGCCCGCAAAAAATGCTGTCGTGTGAAAGAGGCCTAAGGGTCCATTCACACGTCCGCAACTGTTTTGCGGTTCGCAAATTGCGTAGCCGCAAAACACGGACACCGGCCATTTATGTTCTGCATTTTGTGGACCGCACATGGCCGGCGCTATGACAGAAATGCCTATTCTTGTCTACGGCTGTGAATGGTTGAATGGTTCTGCATACAGACCTGTTTAAAAAACGGAACGGAAACAGAAGAAAAATATGTTTGTGTGTATGAGTCCTAAGGTGGAGACTGATACATTGTAGCAAAGAAGCAGACAGATCTGTGTGCAGAGAGCGTTGTCAGGACTAGCTACGGTTTGTGAGTGGTCTCCATGATGGTGACAAATTGAAACACCGATGGGGTGATTTATTAAGACCAGCGTTTTAGAAGCTGGTGGTTGTTCCGACGAAGCCAACCTCTACATAACTTCGGCACATCCACCGCCAGTCTAAATCTACCCCAGCAAGGAAGCTTTAGATCATTTTCTATGCCTAAAACAGGGGTAGAAAATAATAAAAGAGACGGGGCCTATTCCGCACCCACACCACGCCCACTTTTTTAGACCTGGCATGATCGGGGGAAAAGTCGCAGATTGCGGTGCAAATAATCTTTGTGCCGCAATCTGCAAGAAATATACATAGTAACATAGTAACATAGTTTGTAAGGCCGAAAAAAGACATCTGTCCATCCAGTTCAGCCTGTTTTCCTACAAGTTGATCCAGAGAAAGGCAAAAAAAAAACCTGTGAGGTAGAAGCCAATTTTCCTCACTTTAGGGGGAAAAATTCCTTCCCGACTCCAATCAGACATCAGAATTACTCCCTGGATCAATGACCCATCTCTAGTAACTATAACCTGTAATATTATTACCTCCAGAAATACATCCAGGCCCCTCCTGATCTCTTATAGTGAACTTACCATCACCACCTCCTCAGGCAGAGAGTTCCATAGTCTCACTGCTCTTACCGTAAAGAATCCTCTTCTATGTTTGTGTACAAACCTTCTTTCCTCCAGACGCAGAGGATGTCCCCTCGTCACAGTCACAGTCCTGGGGATAAATAGATGATGGGAGAGATCTCTGTACTGACCTCTGATATATTTATACATAGTTATTACATCTCCCCTCAGTCGTCTTTTTTCTAAAGTGAATAACCCTAATTTTGATAATCTTTCTGGGTACTGTAGTCCACCCATTCCAGTTATTACTTTAGTTGCCCTCCTCTGAACCCTCTCCAGCTCTGCTATGTCTGCCTTGTTCACAGGAGCCCAGAACTGTACACAGTCCTCCATGTGTGGTCTGACTAGTGATTTGTAAAGTGGCAGGACTATGTTCTCATCACGGGCATCTATGCCTCTTTTGATTCAGCCCATTATCTTATTGGCCTTGGCAGCAGCTGTCTGACACTGGTTTCTGCAGCTTAGTTTGCTGTTCACTAAAATTCCTAGGTCCTTTTCCATGTCAGAGTTACCCAGTGTTTTACCATTTAGTATGTACTGGTGACTTGCATTATTCCTTCCCATATGCATAACCTTACATTTGTCAGTGTTAAACCTCATCTGCCACTTCTCTGCCCAAGCCTCCAGTCTATCCAAATCCATCTGTAGCAGTGTACTGTCCTCTTCTGTGTTAATTACTTTACACAGTTTAGTGTCATCTGCAAAAATTGATATTTTACTGTGCAAGCCTTCTACAAGATCATTAATAAATATATTGAAGAGAATAGGACCCAAAATATAGAACAGAAAACCAACATATGACCCCCATAGTATATTGAGAAGTTTAGAATTTTATATACAGTGATCCCTCAAGATACAATGGCCTCAGGATACAATATTTTCTACATACAGTGGTCTTTTCTGACTCATCGTAAGTTGAAACCAGACTCAACATACAATGTCTCAGACTCAGATCCAACCAATCAAGGTCACTTCTCTGGTAAAATATCTGGATTAGTTACTAGTTATCAGCTATTCCTGAGTGTTATATGTAAGGACTGTTTTATTTCTCTTAGTTATCTGCTTATTTTTCTTAAATCTTCATTTTCTCTTATCTTGGATGACATTTTGGGGCTTTGGAACTGATTACTCAACTTAGAATGGTTTCAACATACAATGGTCGTCCTGGAACCAATTAATATTGTAACTTGAGGGACCACTGTATATATATGATTAAGCTTTATTTAGAGCTGAAAATATTTTGATACATGATATTTGTACACTTCTAAGCGGGGGTGGGACCAGCAAGGCAAGGGTGTCACATTACATCACATTACATATCTGTCTTTCCTAGCAATGCCTAGAGTTCATATATCATGCCCATTTCCTTCCACGCCTTTCTCCTCCTCCTGAGATTTACCGTACAGACAAAACATTCTTTTTTTTTTCCAATCAGAAATTATACCATCCCTCAATGGTGTCCAAGGCACTGACCTACTCCGTGCACCCTTATGCTCATGTGTTGCCGCCTGCATGGGAGGGGTGAGTAACAGAGTGGTGGTAGCGGCAGATGGGGATTTTACTCATGCTGGTGGTCGTCCCGCTTGTTGAAGAGGGTGTGCACCTTTTCCCTCGGGCACACCCTGCTGCCTGTTGGAAGGAGGGCTGCCCTTGATGTTGGTGTTGCGAAGTGCAAGACAAGAAACCATAGGCATGAGAATGATAACGTAGTCTGGTGCAAGTCAACATAAAATAAGTCTTTACTGAAAAACAAGCAGTTCCATGTTTATCCACTCAACATGGAGGTACAGTCCTGAGTCTTGCGGTGTAGATTCCAGGCAGAAATCTGTCATATCACATCTTTAACAATTTATTTTGAGCCTTTAGCAGTGATCCACTGGGTCACTGCACATGTCTATGAAAAACTGGGGTCTAAGTAAGACAACAAGGAAAAACTGATAGCTAAGCCTATGGTTGTGGGTCAGGTACACAGAAACCAGGTAACGCTTGGCATACATTGTTATAGGTGATGCTTACACTTCATCTGAGGAGCACCATGGAGCTTGGTATAAAAGCATCAAAATGCAACACAAGGCAGCAACATAAACACACATGGCCTTATATAATATTGTATCTTCAACCATTATATTTAGCCTTGGAGGAAGAAGAAAATTTAGCATAAGGTGCAACGACCCGGATTCTTCTTTTCCTCTCCTTCTTCTTCCAGAAAAATATAATAATAGTGATAATCAAGAGAATTAGGAGCGTATTACCCAGTATAAGGACGTAGAGAAGGATGGGCTGTGGAGCTGAATGAGATTCCTGCAGGTCTCCTGAAATAGTGGAAACAATGTTATATAAGAGGACAACTTTATAAAGGGGTTGTCCCATGAAAAGTATTCAAAAATTTAAAAAAAAAAAACCATCTGAATACTTTTGTAATTGCATGTAATTAAAATTGTAATTATTCAATACAATATATCTGTATAGTGCCACCTGGTGATTGGTCTTTTCTTCATCTCTTTGTCCACCCCATTAAGGTGGATATACATCAGGGCTGGCCAACCTGCGACTCTCCAGCTGTTGCAAAGCTACAACTCCCAGCATGCCCAGTCTGCCTACAGCAATCAGCCTACAGCAGGGCATGGTGGGAGTTGTAGTTTTATAATAGCTGGAGAGCCGCAAGTTGGCCAGCCTTGATATACAGTACATGTTCAGTTCCATCATTTAACTTCCACCAGTTATGTTTTCTATTAGAAGCTGTTAAAATTACAGGACACATCCCCGAACAAGGACGCGCCCATGAGCTATCATAATGGGAGAGATGCAGCAGAAAGCACATGCCTCCTGAGGGAGGACGGGCCCCCTGAGCTTTCAGCTTGATATAAATCTAGCAGAGCTATTAGGGAGATCTCTGGATCCATGTGAGGTACAGGGCTGGTTCTAGCTTTGTTAGAAAGAGATTGTCATGTACTATATCATGTCTGATTTTCATCTTTTATATTAATCAAGTGATAAACCCCTTTAAAGACCACATTTTCTGCTGGAATGTCTCTGAAGTCAAGAAGAAACCAGCAGTATTTTTACTTCCACTTGGGAGGTAATGATGTGTTGAGCGATAATATATGGAGCTGTAGTCACCAGACATCTATCATCCCTCACCGCATGTTATTGTTATCTATATTCCCAGATGCACCTAACACTAGACACGTGGTTATAATCAGACACCTGTTATCACAGATATCATCACGGGGCACTTCCTCCCACGAGGCACACACTTATCACCAGACATGTACATTCTGCATCCTGACTTCTTATGATAATATCAGGATGTAATACACAGAGAGGACAGTGAGGGAAAGACATTTGGCTTGGACTGGACGTGGCAGTGTAGAGTTGTCCTAGTCAGTGGATATGAGAGCAATTGTGAGCTATGTGAGAAGAAGCTGTGTGTGGAGAAGCAGTGTGTGGAGAAGCAGTGTGTGGAGAAGCAGTGTGTGGAGAAGCAGTGTGCAGAGAAGCAGTGTGCGGAGAAGCAGTGTGCGGAGAAGCAGTGTGCGGAGAAGCAGTGTGCGGAGGAGCTGTGTGCGGAGAAGCTGTGTGCAGAGAAGCTGTGTGCGGAGGAGCTGTGTGCGGAGGAGCAGTGTGCGGAGGAGCAGTGTGCGGAGGAGCAGTGTGCGGAGGAGCAGTGTGCAGAGAAGCTGTGTGCAGAGAAGCAGTGTGCAGAAAAACTGTGTGCGGAGGAGCTGTGTGCGGAGGAGCTGTGTGTGGAGGAGCTGTGCGCAGAGAAGCTGTGTGCGGAGGAGCTGTGTGCGGAGAAGCTGTGTGCGGAGGAGCTGTGTGCGGAGAAACTGTGTGCGGAGGAGCAGTGTGCGGAGGAGCAGTGTGCAGAGAAACTGTGTGCGGAGGAGCAGTGTGCGGAGAAGCAGTGTGCGGAGGAGCTGTGTGCGGAGGAGCAGTGTGTGGAGAAGCTGTGTGCAGAGAAGCAGTGTGCAGAAAAACTGTGTGCGGAGGAGCTGTGTGCGGAGAAGCTGTGTGCGGAGAAGCAGTGTGCAGAGAAACTGTGTGCGGAGGAGCTGTGTGCGGAGGAGCAGTGTGTGGAGAAGCAGTGTTCAGAAGAAGCTGTTTGTGGAGAAGCTGTGTGCGGAGGAGCTGTGTGCGGAGAAGCTGTGTGCGGAGGAGCTGTGTGCGGAGAAGCTGTGTGCGGAGGAGCTGTGTGTGGAGAAACTGTGTGCGGAGGAGCTGTGTGCGGAGGAGCAGTGTGTGGAGAAGCAGTGTTCAGAGAAGCTGTTTGTGGAGAAGCTGTGTGCGGAGGAGCTGTGTGCGGAGAAGCTGTGGTGCGGAGGAGCTGTGTGCGGAGAAGCTGTGTGCGGAGGAGCTGTGTGCGGAGAAACTGTGTGCGGAGTAGCAGTGTGCGGAGAAGCAGTGTGCAGAGAAACTGTGTGCGGAGGAGCTGTGTGCGGAGGAGCAGTGTGTGGAGAAGCTGTGTGCGGAGAAGCAGTGTGCAGAAAAACTGTGTGCGGAGGAGCTGTGTGCGGAGGAGCTGTGTGTGGAGGAGCTGTGCGCAGAGAAGCTGTGTGCAGAGAAGCTGTGTGCGGAGGAGCTGTGTGCGGAGAAGCTGTGTGCGGAGGAGCTGTGTGCGGAGAAACTGTGTGCGGAGGAGCAGTGTGCGAGGAGCAGTGTGCAGAGAAACTGTGTGCGGAGGAGCAGTGTGCGGAGGAGCTGTGTGCGGAGGAGCAGTGTGTGGAGAAGCTGTGTGCAGAGAAGCAGTGTGCAGAAAAACTGTGTGCGGAGGAGCTGTGTGCGGAGGAGCTGTGTGCGGAGGAGCTGTGCGCAGAGAAGCAGTGTGCAGAGAAGCAGTATTTTTACTTCCACTTGGGAGGTAATGATGTGTTGAGCGATAATATATGGAGCTGTAGTCACCAGACATCTATCATCCCTCACCGCATGTTATTGTTATCTATATTCCCAGATGCACCTAACATTAGACACGTGGTTATAATCAGACACCTGTTATCACAGATATCATCACGGGGCACTTCCTCCCACGAGGCACACACTTATCACCAGACATGTACATTCTGCATCCTGACTTCTTATGATAATATCAGGATGTAATACACAGAGAGGACAGTGAGGGAAAGACATTTGGCTTGGACTGGACGTGGCAGTGTAGAGTTGTCCTAGTCAGTGGATATGAGAGCAATTGTGAGCTATGTGAGAAGAAGCTGTGTGTGGAGAAGCAGTGTGTGGAGAAGCAGTGTGTGGAGAAGCAGTGTGCAGAGAAGCAGTGTGCGGAGAAGCAGTGTGCGGAGAAGCAGTGTGCGGAGGAGCTGTGTGCGGAGAAGCTGTGTGCGGAGGAGCTGTGTGCGGAGGAGCTGTGTGCGGAGGAGCTGTGCGCAGAGAAGCAGTGTGCAGAGAAGCAGTGTGCGGAGAAACTGTGTGCGGAGGAGCTGTGTGCGGAGGAGCAGTGTGCGGAGAAGCTGTTTGTGGAGAAGCTGTGTGCGGAGGAGCTGTGTGCAGAGAAGCTGTGTGCAGAGAAGCTGTGTGCGGAGAGCTGTGTGCGGAGAAGCTGTGTGCGGAGCTGTGTGCGGAGAAACTGTGTGCGGAGGAGCAAGTGTGCGGAGCTGTGTGCAGAAAACTGTGTGCGGAGGAGCTGTGTGCGAGAAGCTGTGGCTGTGCGCAGAGAGCATGTGCAGAGAAGCATGTGCGGAGAAACTGTTGCGGAGGAGCTGTGTGCGGAGGAGCAGTGTGCGGAGAGCTGTTTGTGGAGAAGCTGTGTGTGGAGGAGCTGTGCGCAGAGAAGCAGCAGAGAGTGTGCTGTGTGTGTGAAGAGAGCTGTGTGCGGAGAGCTGTGAGCGGGAGGAGCATGTGTGCGGAGAGCAGTGTGCAGAGAAACTGTGTGCGGAGGATGTGCGGAGGAGCTGTGTGCGAGAGAAGCTGTGTGCGGCGGAGTGTGTGCGGAGGAGCAGTGTGCGAGGAGCAGTTGTGCATGACAGAACTGTGTGCGGAGAAGCTGTGTGCAGAGAAGCAGTGTGCAGAAAAACTGTGTGCGGAGGAGCTGTGTGCGGAGGAGCTGTGTGCGGAGGAGCTGTGCGCAGAGAAGCAGTGTGCAGAGAAGCAGTGTGCGGAGAAACTGTGTGCGGAGGAGCTGTGTGCGGAGGAGCAGTGTTCGGAGAAGCTGTTTGTGGAGAAGCTGTGTGCGGAGGAGCTGTGTGCGGAGAAGCTGTTGCGGAGGAGCTGTGTGCGGAGAAGCAGTGTGGGGAGGAGCAGTGTGTGGAGAAGCAGTGTGCAGAGAAGCTGTGTGCAGAGAAGCAATGTGCAGAGAAGTTCCGTGTAGAGAAACTGTGTGCAGAGAAGATGTGTGCAGTGACTCTCTGTGTGGAAAAGCTATGTGCAAAGAAGCAGTGTGCATAGAGGCAATGTGCAGAGAGGCAGTGTGCTCAGAAGCTATCTGCAAAGAAGCTGTGTGCGGAGAAGCAGTGTGCAGAGAAGCTGTGCGCCGAGAAGCTGTGCGCCGAGAAGCTGTGCGCCGAGAAGCTGTGCGCGGAGAAGCAGTGTGCGGAGAAGCAGTGTGCGGAGAAGCAGTGTGCAGAGGAGCTGTGCGCAGAGAAGCTGTGCGCAGAGAAGCTGTGCGCAGAGAAGCAGGGTGCAGAGAAGCAGTGTACAGAGAAGCAGAGAGTAGAGAAGCAGTGTGCAGAGAAGCCTTGTATGGAGAAGCAGTGGGCAGAGAAGCAGTGTGCATTGACACTCTGTGTGGAGAAGCTATGTGCAAAGAAGCAGTGTGCAGGGAATTAGTGTGCAGAGAAGTTGTGTATATAGAAACTGTGCGCAGAGAAGTTTTATGTACAGTGGAGTTTTATGTGCAGACAACCAGTGTGCAGTGATGAAATGTGCAGATAATATGTGTGCAGAGAAGCAGCAGTGTTCAAATGAGAAATAAGCAAAGAAGCTACAGTATCTGCATAGACACAGGTACATTTTTCAGGGCATGTTTATACACCACTATTTTGGAATAAATAAGTTACTTATTATATATGCACCATAATCTGTGACTTTTTAACCTTCTTGCCACTTTTCCAAAGTGGTTAGAAAATGTGCCATGCTTAGTGGGCCGGGTGGGGTCTTTCCTGTCCCCCAGATTTAATATAACTTATGCCTGTTTCTGGTATAGCTGAAGTTATAGCTGAAGTCTGTGCCAACTTCTAACTGGCATAGACTTCACTTTCTGGTGCATCTACCTCTAAATAAATTAGGCACATCTCACTCAGGCACAAAGGGGATCAAGACTGGCTTGTGGGAATGTCCCTCGTTGTGTGCAGAGAATTGTAGCTCATCCACCAGCACCACACAAGGACATTTATTTGGACAACAAACATCAGCAGATTCTAGATTCTTCCAGACTGATGTGTCCGCTAATGTACATGACATACTCTACCTGCACAAGTATCCTGGATATTGAGTTCCACCAGACTCTGCCGCATGTACCGGAGCTTGCAGGTGAAGGTCATGTTCTGCTGGTTTTGGCACCACTGGGTCCAGTTAGTCAAAACACTGATGATCCAATGTGAATTGTCTGAAGATGGAATCAAACTGGAACTAACATTGTCATATTCCTGGCCCTGGAATTCCCAAACCAGATCCACGTTCTGTGGCACTTGTACTTTAACTTGGCAGATGATATCACTGTGGTTCTTAAATGTTATAAATTCTTCTGTAAATTAATCAAAGTTCCGAATTAATGCATGGCTGGTTTATTCAATGGATAGACAAAGAGATTATGGGGAAAATTTATCACGCTAAAAGTGGCACAAAGTCACAAGTCTTGGCGCTCATCTTATGTGCAGCAAACCATGCAACTATTTTCCCGATCATCCAAAGTGCCCAGAAAACTGGGTGTGCATGGGCAGGGAAGCCAGCAGGCCCCGCTCATTTGTCATTTTTATGGTTTTGGAGTGGAAAATAGCTTAAATCTATGCCAGCAAGAGGGCTGGCGTAGAGGTCAGTCTGTCTCATGACCTGGCGGATGAAGCTCCAAACTTATGTAGAGGCTTGTGTCTCTATATAGCTTTGATGCTACCTCTGGAAGCGCACAGGAACTTGTGGCCAGCGTGAAAAATGCCGGACTTAATAAATATTCCCCAATTTCTGTTATTGAGCATGTTGAGTAAACAACCACATTACAGGCAGTAAAAGTAAGTGAACCTCTCTGTTTACCTCTCCAGGGGGTAACTTGCAAAAAGAGTTTCCATGAAGTAGATGAGACTGGACGTGTCAGTTTTAAAAGTGCTTTGCCCAATATTTAAAAGCACACAAAGCCTGGTTACTATCAGATATCTTTGTGAGAAACATTGCTTAGTTTGAACCACTCTTCACTGTAAACAACACACATGTTATAGAGATGCATGGAGTTAGAGAAGTCTACAAAAGCATTGCTTAAGACTAGGGATGAGCGAACTTTTGAAAAGTTCGGTTCGGTTCGCTTCGGCGAACTTTCTTGAAGTTCGGATTCGTACGAACCGAACCTAAAACGAACCTTGCTATAACGGCTGAATAATTGCTTCTACAATAATGGGAGTCAGATAGGGTACAGTTTCGTTTACTTGCAGTTGCTATTACAATGAAAAAAGTGGAAAAAATCCAAGTGACTTCAACAACGGCGACGCAAAATCTACGGATATTTGAGAATCTACACTAATGCGTACGCTAATGCGAACATTCCCGCACAAATAACGAACATACAGTCTAGCGTTGTCCAAAGGTACGCTACTTAACTAAATGAATATGTACGCATTAGCGTAACGCATGCACTGCGTCCGCGAACATTCCTACAACAAGTAACGAACATACAGTCTAGCGTTGTCAAAGGTACGCTACTTAACTGAATATGTACACATTAGCGTACTCATATACTGCGTCTGCGAACATTCCTACTCAAGTAACGAACATACAGTGTAGCGTTGTTAAAAGTACGCTACTTAATGGAATACGTACGCATTAGCGTACATTCTCAATAAATATGCGTATATTTTTGCGTCGCCGTTATTTTAATCAGATTCGTTACGAACTTTGTCAAAATTCGGTTCGGTGACGAACCGAACTTTTGGGAAAGTTCGTAACGAATCTGGTTCGTTATGGTTCGGTTCGCTCATCCCTACTTAAGACCTAGGTGTAGATCAATGCATGGATCACTCCAAGAGCACAACAGGCAATCCAAAAAGAGGTAAGAAGTAAGAAGATAAAGGTGATAACAAAAGCCCCACAAAAGACTCTAGAAACTCCAAATCATCTACTACTGTGCCCACTATTAGAGGAACACTGAACACTTTAAACGAAGGCACAGCTGCCCCCCCCCAAAAAAAAAAAAAAAAAACCACTGTGGTCCAATTCAAGTTTACTCGAAACCACCTGGATATCCCACGTAGCTTCTAGGAAAATTTTCTATGTACAGAAGAGACATGAGATGAAAGGGGCTCCAAGAAATAATGCTAAACTGAAACACATTTGCAAGGAGGAATAGTCCAAAATTTGTCATCAACATTGTGCAAATGTTATTTACGGTTACAAGAAAAATTTGGTAGAGGTGATTGCTGCTGAAGGGGATCAACTGATTGAATTTAAGGGTTCATTTAATCTTTCTACCTGCCCCACATTTAGTTGCAATGAAAGCATAAATCCAGGTAATTCCAAAAAGTTCACTTACTTTTTCTTGCAACTGTAGTTAGATACATGGATACATGGTTTGTATTTGCTTACCATACACAAGAAGATATGTCCCCTTTCCTGTAGACCTTTGATTTTGTAGTCCTATCACCAGGGACGTTTCACATATATAGTTGTCGGTATATGACAATTGTACATCATCGATGGTCAGGGACAGGTCGTTTATGAAAACTGGGTAGACCAGCCGTGAGTTGTTGATCCTGGTACTTCTGAGCTTTGGTCTGGGGTGCAAATACTCTTTAACTTTGTCGTTGACATCTGGTACTAACCAGTATAAATTGACCCGATTCACTTTCACTCCATTTAGCTGCAATTGACAACTCAAATTAACAGAGGAGCCCCGCATGACAGCTATAGCAGGTGGCTGTAATAATGTGACAGCGCAGTGGCCCCCACCTGTAAAACAGAGACAGCATAAAGAAAATATGAATATGTAATCATAGCAACACAGCTTCAATAAAGGGATGGTAATATACTGTATATACACAATACTCCAGAATATGGTACTTGTTAAGTTTCTTGTTATTTAATACATTGTATTACCCTCATAGTTTTGTATAGCTTCATCAGGGTTAATAATCCTGACTCTGTAGGAAGCTGTGAGATAGACTTAGGCCCACCCCTTGTTCAGTCTAGACACTCTGGTATTATCTGAGGAAGTCAGAGGAAGTATTGTATATGTGTGCACTCCTTAGAGCTTTGCATCAAGGAAGCCATCTCTAATTTAAAATACTCTAGAGGGAGAAAGAAAGAACCAAGAAGGTCCAGAATCTGCATGACCGAGCATTGGAGTCATTCAGTAAAGTATATATTGTTCAGGGCTGATAACGACTTTACTGCAGTGAGAGGGACATTGCTAATACACCCTTCACACTTGGAGACGGTCTGGCCCACAGTATCTTAATCCTGTAGTCCTCAGCTAAGAACTACAGAAAAGTTTTACAAGAATATAATTGCCAGTCTTAGATTCTGAAAAGAGATACTTTGGAAAGGAGTACTACAACCCCCTTTATTGATGCTATCCATACATTGCTTTTCGGAAAGATTTGCACAATGAGTTCTTTGAAACTGTGTTTGACACCATTAGATGTACTACAACTCTCATTCTGCACTTTAGTAAAGAGAGACTTGTCTATTTTGTACAACCGGTCTGGTTACTGACTCCAGCACCATTCGCCAGCCACAGCACCTCTTTCCCTGCACCATTACAATGCTTAACATCAAGGACAACCCATCTAACATCAGGCAGGATCCCCAACATCAGGGTGTGCCCTGAGGGAAGAAAGGGCTATCACTGTGTCAAAGACAAAAACGAAACTCATCACGGAAGAAGATAGACCTCCATTCCAGCCTCTATTGCCTTCTTGCTGTGCACCATGATGGCATCTGAGAGCGGTGGCATGAGGTGAATGGAGCTGGAAATCTGGCTTGTAGCCCACTATTGAGCAGACACTTTCTTATGGTTTGTGTAGACACTGTTTGCCGCCCTAGGCTTGGGATGTGACGTCAAATTCTACTTACTGAAGTAAACTTGTGAATCCTCTGCTTGTATACTATCGTACACTGATCGTGCCACCTTTATAGTCTAATTCCTCAGTTTATATTACCTTATGGCTTGTCCTTCTTGTGTTGTACTTTCAAGATAGATTAGATAGATAGATATGAGAGAGATGCCATAGTTGATTCTTACCAAGTTTCTGAAGTAGGAGAAGGATTGCTAAATAGAAGAACATGATTCTCCTGTGTGGCATTCGCATGTACAGTGGCCTGTAAAACACAAGAACAGAGATGAACACTGGATTTACACAGGTTATTATTGGGTTTTCAAACATCCGCAGTTCTCTGTTCCATTACCCATATGTCTTCTGCTGTGGATCTCATCTGGATGCACCAAAAATAGCAATTGGCAGGAAAAATGTGTTTTCTATAATTAAAGGGGTTTTAAAAGAGTTAATACTGATGACCTATCCTCAGGTCGAGACCCCCACCTATCCGAACACTTGCAGTAGCACCACGGCCTTCTCATGTTCATCAATCACATGGCCTAGGAGCAGCAGAAGTGAATTGGGCTGAGTTATGATACCAAGCACAGCCACTATACAATGTACGACGCTGTGCTTAGAAAGCTGAGAAAAGGCCGTGGTGCTCACAGGAGAGTCCACAGGAGAGACATACCTTCTCAAACAGCTGATCGGCAGGGGTCCTGGGTGTCAAACCCCCACCTTTCAGATACTGATGACCCTTCCAGAGGATAGGTCATCATTTACTAATGGGATCCTTGTTGCACAATGGGGTTGCCTCTCTTCTGTGTGCCCATGATGCTGGATGTTATTGGCTGTGTAAGGAAGCTTTCACACAGACAGCGTTTTATAATTGATTTCCATCAGTGATTTAGAGCCAAAATAAGGTGTGGATCATACATACAGAACAGGTGCAAATCTTTCCCTTAGGGCCCTTGCACACAACCGTATGCCCTCCAAGACATATGGTCCATGAGCGGGCCATATGTCTTGGAGTGGCATAGATCGTGTGCACGGGAGCTCACAGCATCATAGATTACAACAATGCTGTGCACATCAGGCCGCCCGCGTGACTATTGTCCCACACTCATAAAATCATATGAATGTGGGACAATAGTCCCCCGGGCGGCCCGACACGCACAGCATCATTGTCATCTATGATGCTGTGCTCTCTCGTGCGCACGATCGATGCCGCTCTAGGACATATGACCTGCTCATGGACCATATGTCTTGGAGGGCATACGGTTGTGTGCAAGGGCCCTAAGACTGGGTCTCTGTGGTGATCTCTGGATTTCTGTGCCACTACCTGGGTTAATTAGTTTCTATGAGGAGGTCAGTTCTAGACTTGACCATGGCGAATCAATGGATGTCGTATATCTGGACTTCTCCAAAGCATTTGACACGGTACCACATAAAAGGTAAGTATATAAAATGAGAATGCTTGGCCTGGGGGAAAATGTCTGTATGTGGGTAAGTAACTGGCTCAGTGATAGAAAACAAAGGGTGGTTATTAACGGTACATACTCAGATTGGGTCACTGTAAATAGTGGGGTACCACAGGGGTCAGTATTGGGGTCCTATTCTCTTCAATATATTTATTAATGATCTTGTAGAAGGCTTGCATAGTAAAATATCAATTTTTGCAGATGACACTAAACTGTGTAAAGTAATTAACACAGAAGAGGACAGTACACTGCTACAGATGGATCTGGATAGACTGGAGGCTTGGGCAGAGAAGTGGAAGATGACATTTAACACTGACAAATGTAAGGTTATGCATATGGGAAGGAATAATGCAAGTCACCAGTACATACTGAATGGTAAAACATTGGGTAACTCTGACAAGGAAAAAGACATAGGAATTTTAGTGAACAGCAAACTAAGCTGCAGAAACCAGTGTCAGACAGCTGCTGCCAAGGCCAATAAGATAATGGGTTGCATCAAAAGAGGCATAGATGCCCGTGATGAGAACATAGTCCTGCCACTTTACAAATCACTAGTCAGACCACACATGGAGGACTGTGTACAGTTCTGGGCTCCTGTGAACAAGGCAGACATAGCAGAGCTGGAGAGGGTTCAGAGGAGGGCAACTAAAGTAATAACTGGAATAGGTGGACTACAGTACCCAGAAAGATTATCAAAATTAGGGTTATTCACTTTAGAAAAAAGACGACTGAGGGGAGATGTAATAACTATGTATAAATATATCAGAGGTCAGTACAGAGATCTCTCCCATCATCTATTTATCCCCAGGACTGTGACTGTGACGAGGGGACATCCTCTGCGTCTGGAGGAAAGAAGGTTTGTACACAAACATAGAAGAGGATTCTTTACGGTAAGAGCAGTGAGACTATGGAACTCTCTGCCTGAGGAGGTGGTGATGGTAAGTTCACTATAAGAGTTCAGGAGGGACCTGGATGTATTTCTGGAGGTAATAATATTACAGGTCATAGTTACTAGAGAGGGGTCGTTGATCCAGGGAGTTATTCTGATGCCTGATTGGAGTCGGGAAGGAATTTTTTTCTCCTAAAGAGAGGAAAATTGGCTTCTACCTCACAGGGTTTTTTTTGCCTTCCTCTGGATCAACTTGCAGGATAACAGGCCGAACTGGATGGACAGATGTCTTTTTTCGGCCTTATAAACTATGTTACTATGTTACTAAGAGCTTCACTAGTCTAAGGGTTCATGGACCAGTCTGAGGGCTCAGGTGTAAATTGTGGATCTTCAGAACACGGATACTGGTGTGTGTTCCATATTTTGGTGAACAGTACTTCTAGCCCTCTATTGAAAAGTCCTATCCTTGTCTTCAAAATGGACAAGAATAGGACATGTTCTATTTTTTGTGGGGCCATGGAACAGACAGTGTGGATGTGGACAGCACACAATGTTCTGTCTGCATCTTTTGTGGCCCCTTTGAGATGAATGGATCTGTGTCCTATCCCCAAAAAACCCATGTTAGATGTAGCTGTGTTTGAGCCCTTACCCTGAGTATCCATCTTTCATAATTTTTACCTCTCTCATGCCCTATAAAATCCAGACCCTATTTGTCCTAGACATCAAACTAGATATTCCGTTTTCTATGGGACAAATTCAGTAAACTTCTAGCTTTTCGAGATGCCATCAGCATGGATGATATGTAGCAGAGTTACACTGCAGTCAGCTCAGACAAAATTCAGAAATTAAAAAGTTCAATGACTCTCTTGTTTCTGCTACATTTCTATCTTTGTATTGCAACAAAGATAGAAAACCCTCACCATAGATTGGACAGGAACCTGCTCATGAGCGCACCGCACAGTTGGCTACATACCCACTAGCAAGAGTGATTGGAAACTGTCAGTAAAAAAACACTGGCTCTCAGTGTGCAAGTATGAATGTAAAAACAAAATATACACAATAAAACAAATATGTCACTGTCCCTTTAACCCCTTATTTTTATGGGAAAAGATTCAGTAAAAATTCAGTTTGTAATTTATTCATTTATATTCCTGCTCATTCTGAGCTTTGAAGTCCAGGAGGCGGTCCTATAAGTTATTGACAGCTCTCTCTGTATACACAGTCATAGAAGGAAGGCTGTCACTCACAGTTAGGACCTCCTCCTCATAGAGAGAAGGCTGTCAATCACTGATAGGACCTCCTCCTCATAGAGGGAAGGCTGTCAATCACTGATAGGACCATCTTCTCATAGAGGGAAGGCTGTCAGTCACTGATAGGACCTCCTTCTCATAGAGGGAAGGCAGTCAATCACTGATAGGACTTCCTCCTCATAGAGGGAAGGCTGTCAATCACTGATAGGACCTTCTCCTCATATAGGGAAGGCTGTCAATCACTGATAGGACCTCCTCCTCATAAAGGGAAGACTGTCAATCACTGATAGGACCTCCTCCTCATAAAGGGAAGACTGTCAATCACTGATAGGACCTCCTCCTCATAGAGGGAAGGCTTTCAGTCACTGATAGGACCTCCTCCTCATAGAGGGAAGGCTGTCAATCACTGATAGGACTGCCTCCTCATAGAGGGAAGGCTGTCAATCACTCATAGGACCTCCTCCTCATAGAGGGAAGGCTGTCAATCACTGATAGGACCTCCTCCTCATAAAGGGAAGACTGTCAATCACTGATAGGACCTCCTCCTCATAGAGGGAAGGCTGTCAGTCACTGATAGGGCCTCTTCCTCATAGAGGGAAGGCTGTCAATCACTGATAGACCTCCTCCTCATAGAGTTAAGGCTGTCAATCACTCATAGGACCTCCTCCTCATAGAGGGAAGGCTGTCAATCACTGATAGGACCTCCTCCTCATAGAGGGAAGACTGTCAGTCACTGATAGGACCTCCTCCTTATAGAGGGAAGGCTGTCAATCACTGATAGGACCATCTTCTCATAGAGGGAAGGCTTTCAGTCACTGATAGGACCTCCTCCTCATAGAGGGAAGGCTGTCAATCACTGATAGGACTGCTCCTCATAGAGGGAAGGCTGTCAATCACTCATAGGACCTCCTCCTCATAGAGGGAAGGCTGTCAATCACTGATAGGACCTCCTCCTCATAAAGGGAAGACTGTCAATCACTGATAGGACCTCCTCCTCATAGAGGGAAGGCTGTCAGTCACTGATAGGGCCTCTTCCTCATAGAGGGAAGGCTGTCAATCACTGATAGGACCTCCTCCTCATAGAGTTAAGGGCTGTCAATCACTCATAGGACCTCCTCCTCATAGAGGGAAGGCTGTCAATCACTGATAGGACCTCCTCCTCATAGAGGGAAGACTGTCAGTCACTGATAGGACCTCCTCCTTATAGAGGGAAGGCTGTCAATCACTGATAGGACCATCTTCTCATAGAGGGAAGGCTGTCAGTCACTGATAGGACCTCCTTCTCATAGAGGGAAGGCAGTCAATCACTGATAGGACTTCCTCCTCATAGAGGGAAGGCTGTCAATCACTGATAGGACCTTCTCCTCATATAGGGAAGGCTGTCAATCACTGATAGGACCTCCTCCTCTTAGAGGGAAGGCTGTCAATCACTGATAGGACCTTCTCCTCATATAGAGAAGGCTGTCAATCACTGATAGGACCTCCTCCTCATAAAGGGAAGACTGTCAATCACTGATAGGACCTCCTCCTCATAAAGGGAAGACTGTCAATCACTGATAGGACCTCCTCCTCATAGAGGGAAGGCTTTCAGTCCACTGATAGGACCTCCTCCTCATAGAGGGAAGGCTGTCAGTCACTGATAGGACCACCTCCTCATAGAGGGAAGACTTTTACTCACTGATAGGACCGCCTCCTCATAGAGGAAGACTGTCAGTCACTGATAAGACCTCCTTCTCATAGAGGGAAGGCTGTCAATCACTGATAGGACCTCCTCCTCATAGAGGGAAGGCTGTCAATCACTTATAGGACCTCCTCCTCATAGAGGGAAGGCTGTCAATCACTTATAGGACCTCCTCCTCATATAGGGAAGACTGTCAGTCACTGATAGGACCTCCTCCTTATAGAGGGAAGGCTGTCAATCACTGATAGGACCATCTTCTCATAGAGGGAAGGCTGTCAGTCACTGATAGGACCTCCTTCTCATAGAGGGAAGGCAGTCAATCACTGATAGGACTTCCTCCTCATAGAGGGAAGGCTGTCAATCACTGATAGGACCTTCTCCTCATATAGGGAAGGCTGTCAATCACTGATAGGACCTCCTCCTCTTAGAGGGAAGGCTGTCAATCACTGATAGGACCTTCTCCTCATATAGAGAAGGCTGTCAATCACTGATAGGACCTCCTCCTCATAAAGGGAAGACTGTCAATCACTGATAGGACCTCCTCCTCATAAAGGGAAGACTGTCAATCACTGATAGGACCTCCTCCTCATAGAGGGAAGGCTTTCAGTCACTGATAGGACCTCCTCCTCATAGAGGGAAGGCTGTCAGTCACTGATAGGACCACCTCCTCATAGAGGGAAGACTTTTACTCACTGATAGGACCGCCTCCTCATAGAGGAAAGACTGTCAGTCACTGATAAGACCTCCTTCTCATAGAGGGAAGGCTGTCAATCACTGATAGGACCTCCTCCTCATAGAGGGAAGGCTGTCAATCACTTATAGGACCTCCTCCTCATAGAGGGAAGGCTGTCAATCACTTATAGGACCTCCTCCTCATATAGGGAAGACTGTCTATCAGTGATAGGACCTCTTGGACTTCAGAGCCCAGAATGAGCAGGAGTTTAAATTAACATATTACATGTTTCTAAAATACATTGCACTGTTCGTACATGTATATTATTCTGCTAATCATGGTCATTTAGGGTATTTTTTAGGTTGATTATTAATTTGTATTTTCACATTATATTGCTGTTCATGGTCATTTAGTTATTTAAACTACATTATATTTCATAATAACTGTTTTAAAGTAGTTGTAAGTGGTTTTCTGTTTAGTTGTCCATATATAAGTAACCTGGGAATGATGAGTGGTGTAATATATGTAAGATGTTGAGGAGGGGAGTTTTCATTGTGGTTGTAGAGAGGAAGTGATGTCATGCATTCTAGGGTGGAACGCACACCAGGCAATACACCATGGAGCACATGTACTGATACTGAGTAAGTTTGGTTCCTTTTCCCCACATGTTTTTAAGTTGAGTCATCAATAGGGTATAAACAGGCAAGAAGCACAGTCTGTAATCATCCCCTGAGGAAGCGAGATGCGAAATGCGCGTAGGGCTTTGAGCCACACTGGTCGGTATACATTATTATTATATATTTCTTAATGGACTGTTCTTTTTTCTTGAACGCCCTACACTAAGAAATTAGGTTAAATCACAATATACTGTACACATCTTTTTAGGGTGACCTATCACATTCCCTGAATTGACTCATCTCCATATATAGACCATTTCTTATTTTCTGAACCTGATCCTCCACCGCACCCAGAAGCACTTCATATATGGCTGCTGACTGACTCATGCAGCTTTCTATCTGCTCCCCTAATCTCCCAAGATGGCTGGACCATTGTACAAAGCAAGCACTTTTATCTTTTGTGTCACCCCTATCTCCTCATAGATTGTAAGCTCTTGCGAGCAAGGCCCTCAATTCTCTTGTTCTAATTAACTTGTCTGTCGCTATGTTATTTATAACTATTTGTACATGAACTCCTGAACTGTAAGTGGGCTGTGTATAAGTGGAGTTAAAAAACCGGAGTTCTGGTACTGAGTGTGAATTTGTGGGAGTGATTGTAAATAACCGTCTAGTTGATTGCAAAGGTCTTTGTTTGTTTAGTGGTTGCATTTGGTTATAACATTTAAACCCATTTTTTTTTCTCTGCTGTGTACCTGGTGAAGGAGAGTGGTTAGCAATCCCAGGTGCTATAAATTACATAGCTAAACTCTTATAGAGCTTGCTCTGACTTTGGGCTTGCTTTGTAAGTGGGCTGTGTATAAGTGGAGTTAAAAAACCGGAGTTCAAGACAAGGAGAAAAAAGTAAGGTGGGAGAGATTTTCCTTGTGTGTTAACTTGATTTGTAGTCCTCCAGCTACAGCAAACCCTAATCCTATATTTACTGTTTTTTTTTTTTCTGTACTGTATATCCCCATCTAGCAGGTGCTCCATGGACAATGCTACTAAGTGTGTGTCCTGTGCAATGTATGCATGCCTTGAAGAACCGTTCATGGGTGAATACATTTGCACTAGATGCAATCGCGTTGCATATTTGGAAGCCCAGATCTTGGATCTAAATAAGCAGCTTGGCATACTTAGGGGCATTGAACACCTGGAGAGAGGCTTAGACCTCACAGTACAGGCACTGGCTGGGGTCAGTGAAGAG
Organism: Rhinella marina; assembly: GCA_900303285.1. Classification (NCBI taxonomy): domain Eukaryota; kingdom Metazoa; phylum Chordata; class Amphibia; order Anura; family Bufonidae; genus Rhinella; species Rhinella marina. The sequence goes on from ONZH01019855.1 coordinate 36,960, forward strand.
GAGGAGGGAGGAGATGGGCAAGAGCAGGACTATAAGGTTAGCAGTTGGGTTAATGTAGTAAGGAGGGGTAGAGGGAAAAGTGCCAGGGAGGCTAGTCCTGAGCTGGAACACCCTAGTAAATATGCCTGTTTGGCTGATATTAGGGATGAAAGCCCAGGACCAGCGACACTGCAGCAGGCTGTTTCTCCTAGAAACCAGGAGGATGACCGCTGCAGGAAGGATGGGAAAAGGAGAGCAGCAAAGGCCAGACAGATGCTGGTGGTAGGGGACTCTATAATTAGGCGGACAGACAGGGTCATCTGTCGCCAAGACCGTGAATGCCGAACAGTGTGTTGTCTCCCGGGTGCTCGGGTTCGGCATATCGCGGATCGGATTGACAGATTGCTGGGTGGGGCTGGGGAAGACCCGGCGGTCATGGTACACATTGGCACCAATGACAAAGTCAGGGGGAGATGGAAGGTCCTTAAAAATGATTTTAGGGAACTAGGTGAGAAGCTAAAGTCCAGGACCTCCAAGGTAGTGTTTTCAGAAATACTACCAGTGCCACGAGCGTCACTAGAGAGACAACGGGAGATTAGGGAGTTAAATAAGTGGCTCAGAGGCTGGTGCAGGAAGGAAGGGTTTGGGTTCATGGAGAACTGGGCCGACTTCTCTGTCGGCTACAGACTCTACAGTAGGGACGGGCTGCACCTTAATGGGGAGGGTGCAACTGCCCTGGGGGAAAAAATGGTTAGACGGCTGGAGGAGCTTTTAAACTAGGATCTGGGGGGAGGGAGGGGGGTAATACTAATAAGGGGGTAGATAGTGTAGATAGAGAGTGGGTCATAGTCGGGGAGAGTGGGGGGTTAGTGGGGGTTGGGATTAATGAGGAATGTAGGGAGAATATTGGGCAAAACATCGACCAAAGTAACCCAAAAACCCCGGATATTCACTTCACAGGTAATAGTAATTTAAAAAGCGGGGGTAAAAAATATACATAGACCTCTTAAGTGTATGTACACTAATGCCAGAAGCCTGACTAATAAAATTGGTGAACTGGAATTAGTGATGTGTGAGGAGGACTATGACATAGTGGGAATAACGGAGGCATGGCTGGATGATACCTATGACTGGGCAGTTAACGTACAGGGTTACAGTCTGTTTAGAAAGGGTCGCCAAAACCGGAGAGGGGGAGGGGTCTGCCTTTATGTAAAGTCCTGTCTAAAGCCCACACTCCGGGAAGATATAAGTGAGGGACATGAAGATGTGGAGTCACTGTGGGTAGAAATAAATGGAGCCAAAAACAATAATAAAATACTAATAGGAGTTTATTATAAACCCCCTAGTATACCAGAGCCCATAGAAAATCTACTTCTAAACGAAATAGACGAGGTGGCAAATCATAATGAGGTCGTTATTATGGGGGATTTCAACTACCCAGATATAGACTGGAAAACTGAAACCTGTACATCTCATAAAGGAAACAGGTTCTTGGAAATAACCAAAGACAATTACCTTTCCCAACTGGTTCAGGACCCGACTAGAGGGACGGCCATACTGGACTTAGTATTAACCAATAGACTGACAGAACAACAGATGTGCAGGTCGGGGACTCCTGGGAAATAGTGACCATAACATAATAACCTTCCAATTGTCATTCAAAAGAGCGTTTCTTCAGGGAGGAACAAAAATACCTAACTTCAAAAAAGCTAAATTTAGCCAACTAAGAGAAGCCATAGGCCAAACTAACTGGGACCAAGTCCTCAAAAATAAAAATGCAGCCACAAAATGGAAGATTTTTAAAAGCATCCTAATATCTAATTGTGAGAGGTACATACCTTATGGGAATAAAAGGTTAAGGAACAAGAAAAAAACAATGTGGATAAACAGGACTGTAAAGAAAGCAATAAATGACAAACAGAAAGCATTTAAATCACTAAAACAGGAGGGGAGCGAGGAAGCATTGAAAAACTACAAGGAAAAAAATAGAATATGTAAAAGACAAATAAAAACAGCCAAACTAGAGACTGAGAGATTAATTGCCAAAGAAAGTAAAACTAACCCTAAAATGTTCTTTAATTATATAAATGGTAAAAAGTATAAACCTGAAGGTGTCGGCCCCTTACAAAGTAATGAGGGGGGAGTTGCAGAGAGCGATGAGGAGAAAGCGAAGCTACTAAACATCTTTTTCTTCACTGTATTCACTAAGGAAAATAAACTGTCAGATGAAATGCAGAATATAAAAGTAAATTCCCCATTAAAAGTGCCCTGTCTGACCCAGGAAGAAGTAGAGCTGCGTCTTAAAAAGATTAAAATAGACAAATCGCCAGGACCGGATGGCATACACCCCCGTATCCTAAGAGAATTAAGTAATGTCATCGCCAGACCCTTATTTCTGATATTTAAGGACTCTATACTGACAGGGAGTGTTCCACAGGATTGGCGCATAGCAAATGTGGTGCCAATATTCAAAAAGGGTCCAAAAACAGAGCCCGGGAACTATAGGCCGGTAAGTTTAACATCTGTCGTGGGTAAACTGTTTGAGGGTTTTCTAAGAGATGCTATCTTGGAGTACCTCAATGAAAATAAGCAAATAACTCCATATCAGCATGGCTTCATGAGGGATCGGTCATGTCAAACCAATTTAATCAGTTTCTATGAGGAGGTAAGTTCTAGACTGGACCGCGGCGAATCATTGGATGTCATATATCTGGACTTCTCCAAAGCATTTGACACTGTACCACATAAAAGGTTAGTATATAAAATGAGAATGCTCGGCCTGGGAGAAAATGTCTGTATGTGGGTAAGTAACTGGCTCAGTGATAGAAAACAGAGGGTGGTTATTAATGGTACATACTCAGATTGGGTCACTGTCACTAGTGGGGTACCACAGGGGTCTGTATTGGGTCCTATTCTCTTCAATATATTTATTAATGATCTTGTAGAAGGCTTGCACAGTAAAATATCAATTTTTGCAGATGACACTAAACTGTGTAAAGTAATTAACACAGAAGAGGACAGTACACTGCTACAGATGGATCTGGATAGACTGGAGGCTTGGGCAGAGAAGTGGCAGATGAGGTTTAACACTGACAAATGTAAGGTTATGCATATGGGAAGGAAAAATGCAAGCCACCAGTACATACTAAATGGTAAAATATTGGGTAACTCTGACATAGAAAAGGACCTAGGAATTTTAGTGAACAGAAATCTAAGCTGCAGAAACCAGTGTCAGACAGCTGCTGCCAAGGCCAATAAGATAATGGGCTGCATCAAAAGAGGCATAGATGCCCGTGATGAGAACATAGTCCTGCCACTTTACAAATCACTAGTCAGACCACACATGGAGTACTGTGTACAGTTCTGGGCTCCTGTGAACAAGGCAGACATAGCAGAGCTGGAGAGGGTTCAGAGGAGGGCAACTAAAGTAATAACTGGAATGGGTGGACTACAGTACCCAGAAAGATTATCAAAATTAGGCTTATTCACTTTAGAAAAAAGACGACTGAGGGGAGATGTAATAACTATGTATAAATATATCAGAGGTCAGTACAGAGATCTCTCCCATCATCTATTTATCCCCAGGACTGTGACTGTGACGAGGGGACATCCTCTGCGTCTGGAGGAAAGAAGGTTTGTACACAAACATAGAAGAGGATTCTTTACGGTAAGAGCAGTGAGACTATGGAACTCTCTGCCTGAGGAGGTGGTGATGGTAAGTTCACTAAAAGAGTTAAAGAGGGGCCTTGATGTATTTTTGGAGGTAATAATATTACAGGTTATAGTTACTAGAGAGGGGTCGTTGATCCAGGGAGTAATTCTGATGCCTGATTGGAGTCGGGAAGGAATTTTTTTCCCTAAAGTGGGGAAAACTGGCTTCTACCTCACAGGTTTTTTTTGCCTTCCTCTGGATCAACTTGTAGGAAAACAGGCCGAACTGGATGGACAGATGTCTTTTTTCGGCCTTATAAACTATGTTACTATGTTACTATGTAAAGCGCTGCGGAATATGTTGGCGCTATATAAATGAAGATTATTATTATTATTATTATTATTATTATTATTATATGGATTGTTCATTTTACATTTATTTATTCAAAGAGGTTTGACCTATACCTGTTAGTACTATGTCCCTCTGTATTATGTATTTATCTGGTATGTACTAAGCACTTTATCTATGGTACCAGTAGGTATGTGGTGATATAAAGGGAGGTCTAGAGTTGGTCTGCACCCAGGTTATTTATGGGATTGTCTGGAAGGGTTCCATGCCCAGTGTCTTTCTTTTCATTGTATATGCATGCTGCCGCTATTGATTTTTTTATATTATTTATGATTGATTAATAAAGTATATAATTCTGAATCAATTGTGTACTGTGGAGTTATAGTTTTCTTTTTGGTGTGATAGATTTATTCTAGCATACACAGTGGTTACAGCATTTGGAGACCATTGCTATATTGGGATGAGTATCCCAGCAGTCAGACTGGCACTATCAGACTGCGGCCACTATAAAGAGGAGGTTTTTTTTACTACCACCTCCTGCTTTTTTTGATGTACAGTAGTCCCACAATACAGCATATAAAGGGATCATGATTGCTATTTTAAAGTGTAACGGTCATTCTTTTTTTTTATTTTTGTACTGTATAGGGGCAGTGCCCCTGACCATTTTTGTAATATACTTTAATTACTGAAATTGTACATTTCTCTTAGAAAAATAGTTCTAAAGTGCCCATTTTGAGCCTTAGCAACACTCCTCTGTCTTCTGTTTACATAACACAGTCAGTGTTAGCAAGTCTCCACTGTTATGTAAGCAGAAGACAGAGGGGTGTTGTTAAGGCTCAAAATGGGCCCCTTTAGAGCTATTTTCGAATATAATTGTACGATTTAAGTAATTAAAGTAAATTACAAAAAATTGTCATCATCACTGCCCCTACACATTAAAAAAATTAAAAAAAATAATGACAGTTACACTTTAACTATGTTTCTTTTATTGTACATTTATTATTTGATTATATTAGCCATTTATACTGTATTTTGCATATATTGTGTGTTTTACATTGATAATTGCACACCGAGAGCCTTTCCTTTTTTCTGAATTCTGCAAAATTTTTTTAATTTCTACAACTAGAAGTCTTTGCAAAAAGAAAAAAAGAAGCGATACTGCCAAATGTCAGCAGAGTCGGCCCGTACCGGTTAATGTAGTTTTGGAGCTTTTGCTCTTAAGGATGTTGATGTGGTTACATCTAAGTAGAAGAAAACTCTGCTGACGTTTCCTGTGTTATTTCTCCTCGCACCAGACCCCTGGCTTCTGACTCTGTAGGTTTGCTGTTTTTGCCTTTGTCTGAATCAGTCTGGTACAACCCCTTTATGTTTTATACATCGCTTCCAGACATAATAACTGATAGGTCTGATAGGTCAAATTTTTGAAAATTAAAAGTCTGTACAGATCCGAATCAATAAATGCAGTAATTGGAGTTGCTCCAACAGCTCTGAAAGGTGGTATATTTAGTCTCCTAGGACTTTTGGTTAATTGTTTATGATTTCTTGCTTTTTCTCTCCTTCCCCTTCCCCCTTCCTTAGCTCCTGAAGCAATAGTAAATTGACACTTACTTAGTTGTAAACTCACATTTGACGGTGTTAACGAACAATGGGGGACATTTATCAATAATGGCATAATTTGTGTCAAAAAATACTAAAATTACAAATCAAAAGTGTCGAATTGTTTCACCTCTAATATCAAAAGGCGCACACCACTTGTAAAATGTGACTTATTAAAATGTCAACTTTATTATTCTCCTATTTTTCTTGATTTGTGACATTTTAACACCAACAGGACTAAAATGCAACTTTTTAAAACCAAAATGAGCCATTTCATCCACCCACCCCCCTCCTACCAGTCTACACTTGAGACTTTTAAAACATAATTGCGACTTTTGAACCATATTTGCGACATTTCCACTGGTAAATTGCGACTTTTTCTCTATTGCGTTTTTGTTATTGTTTTTGTTGGATGTTAGTTTACTGACAGAATCCTGCTGTTTAGCTCATATTAGAAAAAAATAAATGCATCTGGTTTTAATACTTACCTATCACTTGTTCCCACCACGAGTTGGCTTTCATTTCATAAATGCAACTTTTTGCCAAAAAATCGCATCTTTATTCAATAAATACGACTTTTTACACAAATCACCACCACATAAGCCAGCTTAATTTTCTGCAACAATCTGAGCCATTTCTGCTGATGAGGATGATATGTGAGGCATAATATGGCCCCAGTTTGATAGCCCCGCCCACTTTGACATTTATAACTCATTTCTGGCATGATACATTCTTTATGGTGAAAATTCTGGAGAAAACAGTTGATATATTTAGTGCAAATCAGAACACCATTCTTTTTTGGGGTATTTTATGCCATAATTCTGGTGCAACTTGCTTAGTAAATCTCCCCCAATCTGTATAAAAATGCACCTCAAAGGCACATGTGTTCTGCTTTTTCAAAACTTCCAAAAATTGTCTCTGACTAAGCATAAAAAATGATGCCTTAACGAGGATAGATCCTTTCCTCTCTTTATACACACACACATTAACATCAGAAGAAAGTGACTTGTTCTGCACAAGCTTCCAAAAATGATGCCTTAACTTGGATGTTTGCTGCTTGATGCCCGTTAGTAAGTGATTTGCTGTGTGGCTAGACTAATCTCTAGCACGGCATGGCATCACTTCACTTTACACACAGGATAGGAGGGAGGGGGAGTTAGAGCGAGACTGGGCTCTGCTGCTGTTGAGGACAGGAGGATGTGCATGGAGGAGAAGATGGAGGAGGTGGATAAGTGACCGGTATGGAAACCAGAATGACACAAATATAGAGGTGTTAACAGGATATGGCCTTCTTGATGAGGTGCTCCGTTGGTGCAACCATGCAAAAATGTGGACAGAGAAAAACTGATGTGCATGATGCACATCTTGCCGCACAGTAACAATTTAAGCGGCCTCATTTTCCACCACAAGAGAGTACAAGGCAGGGATGGCTTTCTTGGATAAATAATCTTAGCTAGTGTAGGTATCTTCCAGTGTGGCTGAGTGCACGCCATCAGCTCCCTACAGGCAGCAGACTCTACTAATTAGTACGGTAAATACTGCACCACTAGCAACTTGACCAGGTGAGAATTGCACAATTTATTCCTGGCCACGAAGTCTGTTATCGATGGCTGACAATAAAGCGGAGGTTTCTGACCAGGAAAAACAGTAAGTGATGATGGCGATGATAAGGGCACTGTACTGCATGTGCATGCAGCCTACCACAAAGGAGCCCAGGAGAAGGAGGACACTTTTGTTGCACTAGCTGGTGGCCAAGGGCAAATTGGGATGCACAGACTCATACTGCCACATTTATCAAAAGTGGACCTAAATGTTCAGCAAACGGTTAATAAATACCTCTGACAGCAGACAATGAGGGTAGAGTTATTAAGCTACGTAATTACACAAGAATTCTAGCATAATTAGTCCCTGGCATCTAACTCTTGTATCAGCTTTATTACAGTGCTGGCCAAAAGTATTGGCACCCCTGCAATTCTGTCAGATAATACTCAATTTCTTCCAGAAAATTAACAGCACCTGTTACTTACCTGTGGCACATAACAGGTGGTGGCAATAACTAAATCACACTTGCAGCCAGTTGAAATGGATTAAAGTTGACTCAACCTCTGTCCTGTGTCCTTGTGTGTACCACATTGAGCATGGAGAAAAGAAAGAAGACCAAAGAACAGTCTGAGGACTTGAGAAGCAAAATTGCGAGGAAGCATGGGCAATCTCAAGGCTACAAGTCCATCTCCAAAGACCTGAATGTTCCTGTGTCTACCATGCGCAGTGTCATTAAGAAGTTTAAAGCCCATGGCACTGTGGCTAACCTCCCTAGATGTGGACGGAAAAGAAAAATTGACGAGAGATTTCAACGAAAGGTTGTGCGGATGGTAGCTAACGAACCTCGACTAACATCCAAACAAGTTCTAGCTGCCCTGCAGTCTGAGGGTACAACAGTGTCAACCCGTATTATCCTTCGGCGTCTGAATGAAAAGGGACTCTATGGTAGGATACCCAGGAAGACCCCACTTCTGACCCAGAGACATAAAAAAGCCAGGCTGGAGTTTGCCAAAACTTACCTGAGAAAGCCAAAAACTTTTTGGAAGAATATTCTCTGGTCGGCTGAGACAAAAGTAGAGCTTTTTGGGAAAAGGCATCAACATAGAGTTTACAGGAAAAAAAAGAGGCCTTCAAAGAAAAAAACACGGTACCTACAGTCAAACATGGCGGAGGTTCCCTGATGTTTTGGGGTTGCTTTGCTGCCTCTGGCACTGGACTGCTTGACTGTGTGCATGGCATTATGAAGTCTGAAGACTACCAACAAATTTTGCAGCATAATGTAGGGCCCAGTGTGAGAAAGCTGGGTCTCCCTCAGAAGTCCTGGGTCTTTCAGCAGGACAATGACCGAAAACACACTTCAAAAAGCACTAGAAAATGGTTTGAGAGAAAGCACTGGAGACTTCTAAAGTGGCCAGCAATGAGTCCAGACCTGAATCCCATAGAACACCTGTGGAGAGATCTCAAAATGGTAGTTTGGAGAAGGCACCCTTCAAAATCCCAGGGACCTGGAGCAATTTTCCAAAGAAGAATGGTCTAAAATTCCAGCAAAGCATTGTAAGAAACTCATTGATGGTTACCGGAAGCGGCTGTTCGCAGTTATTTTCTCTAAAGGTTGTGCCACCAAGTATTAGGCTGAGGGTGCCAATACTTTTGCTCAGCCCATTTTTGGAGTTTTGTGTAAAATGATCAATGATTTGACTTTTTTTTCATTCTCTTTTGTGTTTTTTCATTGCAAGCAAAATAAATGAAGATATTATTACCAAAGCATTTGTGATTGCAATCATTTTCAGAAATTGAGTATTATCTGACAGAATTGCAGGGGTGCCAATACTTTTGGCCAGCACTGTATATGTGTTAGACTCTTTCTGAGCCTCAGGAGTTTTGAAACATGTCTAGGAAAAGTGGTTACTGCAAATAGACCTTAAAAGCATCAGATTGCACCATATGACATTCAAGTTTGGCACAAAATAAAGCAAACCAACCAATAAGTGGCAAAATGAAAAGTGTCCAACATGTCAACCAATATGTGCGAAATCATCTAGGTGCATTTTTTGCATATGTAAATTTAAGACAGTCATACAAACCTCCACTCCACAAATATATTGGTAAATATAGTCAGTAGTGCTGGGAGGTGAGGGTGATACTAGTTGATACCTTCCTGTCACCAAGACCATTGTAATTGATCCACCTGAACATGACCTTATTCCTCTAAGTATGAGACCACACATTGCAACTTTATGCAAGTGGCCAAGTGATGTCCATCTATGGAAATGTTGTGCAGACATTGCCCATTATGGGCCTTGGTTAATCACATGCTGGCAGATTCCTTATAAAGTTGTGGAAACAGTCAGTAAAGGAAACCTTACCTTAGAGCTTCAGCGAAGGATATGCAGACTTTTCTACAGACGTTATGAAAGTAAAAGGACTAATTTGAAATGGTTTGTAGTTCTCAGTATTTCCTTAGCCTTCACCTAAAACAATAAAATTACCTCAGTGTAGGTTCCTGTTACAAAAACTCTTCTAAAACCCTGTAATCCTTCTGATCTACAAGAGCTGATGATATAGGTTTCCACACGTGTGTATTTATATTATAATGCAGTGATATTAGATATAGCCGAGCAAAATTTATCTCTGAATAAGCCGAATTAAAGGGGCTTTCCAGGATTTTACTACTGATGAACTACCCCCAGGATAGGTGATCGGTATCTGATCAGTGGGTGTCCGACACCCGGTAGCCCCGCCGATAAGCTGTTTGAGAAGGTACCGGCGCTCCTGTGCCATGGTTATAACGGAAAATAATAGCTTTCTTAAGACAGATTGCCAAATAAAATGGCCATCCAGGGGTTAAAAATAATAAAAAAAACCTCACCTCATCCACTTGATTGCGCAGTCGGTGTCGTCTTCTTAATTCTTCTTGCAGCACCTGAAAAAGGACCTGCGATGACGTCACCACGTGGTAAGCGCAATGATGTAATCGCAGGTCCTGCTGAATGAAGTGAGTTTTTTTTATTATTTTTTAACCCCTGGATGGCCATTTTATTTAGCATTCTGTTTTAAGAATGCTATTATTTTCCGTTATAACCATGTTATAACGGAAAATAATAAAATCGCCCAAACACCGAACTCGAACCCGAACTTTAGTGTAGAAGTCTGGGTTCGGGTCCGGATACCTGAACTCACAAAGTTCTGTACGAACCCAAATTTTGCAGTTCGGGCTCGCTCAACTCTACTTACCAACAAGTGAGAAAACGATGGTTATTAGGTAATTGTAAAACTAAAACCAGGGCTTGCGTTTATTTTCAATGAAACATTTTGATTCAAATGTTATTCATGTGTGTAATAGTCAACGATTGTAAAAACCACAACTATCATGACGTTTCTGGTTGAAATCCGTAAATGAGCATGGGTACACAGTTAATTAACTGTGCAATAGCAGTCAGACTATAGCGGTGGTGAGCAATTAGTTGTTGTGAAACTACATCTCCGAGCCTGCCTTTTAATGATGAGAGTGTATTGCAACAGCAAGTAATAAGTCATAAGTAAGATACCACTGAATCATGACAATCTCATCCATTAGTATTCTCGAGCCTCTTAAAGTATTGTTCCAAAATGAACAAACCGAGACAATAAGAACTGTAGAAGAAAGTAACTAAGGTCAGAAAAGAGATCCAGATGACTATTTCCAGTGATGATTTACTCCAGTGTAACTTTCTCTTCTTCCATTATCTATAGGGCTATTAAGGAGGTAGAGAGAATGGAGTAATAGATAACAGACTTCAGGACTGATACTACTCCACACTTGTCTTGTTTTCTTGCATTTTAATACTTAAAGGGTTTCTGTCAGGATCACACAAACAGCCTGTTTCCTCCTAAACCATGTGACTGATCACATGGTCATGACATCATTGAAGGTCCTTGCAAGCTATGGTGAATGGAGTGTTTCTTCTCTGCCTGGTCCTGTCAATCAACAGAGCCTCTAGGAGCAGAGGTAACGCCCCTTGCACCTAGAGGCCTTATTAGCATAAAATAAAAGTTCATTTTATATAAAAATGGGGGCACCAGTAAATAAAACAGATATATATTTGGAATCAGGTGACATTAGCACATCTCTAATGTCAGTCTGATTCATACCGAAAAAACTGGTGACAGAAACCCTTTGTTGATTTTATTTTTCATTTCATCTCTATATTCTGACCCCTATAACATTTTTGTAGTTATGTATGATACTATTTTGAAGTATGTGCAACTTTTTGATAACTTTTTATTACATTTTATTGGGGAAGTGAAGTGACAAATGAGGAGAATTGTTCATTTATTTTCCGTTACACTATTCGACGTATGGACGGCGGAGGTCTCCAAGGGATTAAACAACTGTGATGGACAATTTCAAATATCTTTAAAAAATCTAAGAAATATAAGCTACAGTAGCTCAATTACTAGGCCCATATGTGCTTATAGCTAAACAAGAACAAGCAGAAGTGACCAACGGTTCACGGACAGCATGAAAACAGAAGTGGTTTCAAGAAAGTGAGACATCTTTTTGACCCAGTCTGAGCATTCCACCTCCATTTTGTTTCCTGTTGGACAACTCCTTTAACAATACAATAGTGATGCCCGCAGCAGTCGAGTTCTGCACTTGTTGACATGCCGGCAGTGGTTGGCTGCAGAGGTTATGTGGTGGTATAAAATTTCATCACCACTGCAATGTAAACTGTCTGTTGTGGTGAGGAACATTACATTGGAGTAACAGTGAATTAAATGGGGTTGTCCCGAGTTATTTATTTTGTTCTTTGAATGTTTCTAACTAATGAAATGTAAGGAGTTTACCATGCACCTACTTTATCTGCAGTGGCTCCTTTCTCAGATTTCACTGAGGGTCGCATGACCTGTGATGTCAGCTTCTCTCCCTGATCTGATGATGTTTCATGCACAAGCCTGAGGAGCAGGTCTGAGTGTGTGCACCATTCGTCAATGTGCTGGCCACATCCCCTGCACTGCTGTCTGCCCTGTGTTTCCCTTTCCCTGGATTCTTCAGGAAACTTTAACCCCTTTTTGCAGCACATACTCAGGGCTGGAGGCTTTGCTGAGCAGGTGCTGGCAGTGAAGAGACACAGGATACTCATGCTGCAGACACAGAGCTGACAGACTGGAGGAGTTCTGCAGAGCATTGCACAAGAACAGGTAGGGGAAAGATCCTGTGTGTATCAGCAGTGTCATTGTACAGCTGGGACTTGCAGTCCTACACATACAACATGCTGCTGAGTAACCCAGCAATCAGACATGTCCTTCAGGGCAACAATTGTATTCACTCCCTTTGCAGAGCAGGGGGAGGGCCAGAAAAAACCCAGGAAATAAGGAAAGGTAATATTTTTTTGCTTCAAACTTCCTTAGTTTATGTATATATTGCTGACCATCAGATTTACAATGCTATATTTTTTTTTATAACTCGGACAACTCCTTTAATATAGTTGTCAATTGTCATAATTGTTACAGGATATTTCAAACATATGTAACAGTTGCAGGCCCTGCCTCTGTGACCTGCACCCATTTGAAGAACAGACCATCAGCGGAAGTATGGTTAAATAACTTCATACTAGATTGATTTTATCAAAGGTTTATTGGGGATAATAATTACAATTTCTGCACATTCAATTTTATGATATCCAAATTTTTTTTCAGAACTGGGAAGAAATCTTCTCTAAGACGTCAGTATCATGTCTTCCTTTGATCAGAGGTTTCTCAATTTCATCTTATGATATTACCTGTGTGGGAAGTAATGCATACGTAATCAATATACATGCCATGTTAGGATATTTTACTATCAATTTATTATATTTCACTGTTCATAGAAATTAGCAGTGGTGTTATATGTTACTGTACAATATAAAATCCTCGACCTATGGCTCTTCACCAGTCGCAAAACTATCACCCAAAAAATGCGGATAGCACATAGACGTCATCTGTGGGCTGTCCACATCCGTGTGTCTGTCAAGCAAATTATAAAACAGATCCAATTCTTGCCTTTATTGCTGACAAAAACAGTATTTTCTAGAAGTAGGAGCCAGAAAAATATGGATAACACATCAAAGGTGTCCGTATTTTACAGATATATGGTTTGTGCATGAGGTCTAAGAAAGAAAAATGAGGATCTGGATGTAAAAACTATGAAGGAGGGAGAGGAACAAGAAGAGAAAAAGAAAAAGATGAAGATGATAAAGAATATATTAAAGATGAATAGAGATGAGCGAACATACTCGTCCAAGCTTGGTGCTCATTCGAGCATTAGGGTATTCGTACATGCTTGCTACTCGGACGAGCATATCGCGATCCTCGAGGAATGGCATCTTCCTCTTCCTGCATGTTTAGGCGCCTTTTTCAGCCAATCAACATGCAGGAGAGTCTTTGGTACCTCCTAGCAATCACGTGGGGCCCCTACAAGTCGATAGCAGGGATTGGCTGGCCAGATCAGATGGACCTGGGAATATAAGAATCTGGTCCCGCGCTGCTCGCGTGATACAACGTCTGCATGAGATTAGGGATAGAGCTGCTGTCTGTCAGGGAGAGTGTTAGGGCCTGAATTTAGATGTTGGTTAGGCAGAAATCACCCACAAAGAACCCAACAGCCCCTTCTAAGGGCTACAAGCACCTTTCTTTTTTTGGTCTCCTTCTGGCTGCTGGCTGGGACTTGTAGTGCAGCTACCGCCATCGTGGCTGCACACTGTCAGGGCGTGAAATTAGAAGGTGGTTACGCAGGAATCATCCACAAAGAACCCAACAGCTCTTCTAAGGGCTACAACGCCCTTTTTTTTTGCCTCCTCTCGGCTGCTGGCTGGGACTTGTGGTGCAGCTACCGCCATCTTGCTGCACACTGTGCACAGCGACTGGTGGCAGAAGGGACAGCACGTGGTCCACACAGACCCAAAAGAAATTGCCCAAAGTCCTCTCAGTACTCATTTTTCCTGCTGCTGGTGCTGCTACTGTACCTTGGCTTGTTGGGATCTGTAGTGCAGTCTAGGGAATACGTTTTTTCTATCATTTATTTATTTATTTTTTTAACATTATTTTTATTAGAATTTTGGCATTTAAGCAAAACAATGAAACATTACAAAGCGGATAAAGTACATAATTGAAGACAAAAGAAAATAATAATCATGACAACGATAAGTCAAAAACACATACAGTACATTGTATGAAGATAAGTAGCCCAATTCTTGGTAGAATTATTTTTATAATTCTATCATGACAGTGACCCTTAACAGATTGAGAGATATTTAGTGAGACCAACTGTGGATAATGAGTGATAATTAGTTTGATAATGAGTCTGACGCGATAACCTCGAGACAACATAAGGAAAAACATCAGAACAGCCTCTCAGGGAGATAGCAATATTGAGATGATAACCAAACGTCCCATCTGCGCTTGAACAAATGTAAATTGTTCTGAGATCTAGCAATTATGTAGTGTACTGTACAGTAGCGTCAGTCTAGGGAATACGTTTTTTCTCTCAGTTATGTATACTACAGTGCAGCGAACAATTCTGTAGTGTGCTGTACAGCAGCGTCAGTCTATAAAATACGTATTTTCTCAGTTATATGTACTACAGTCCAGTGTAAAATGGAGTGGTTTGCGGTAAAATAGCCGCCATTTAAAGACTACGTTTTTTCTCAGTTATATGTACTACAGTCCAGTGAAAAATGGAGTGGTTTGCGGTAAAATAGCCGCCATTTAAAGACTACGTTTTTTCTCAGTTATATGTACTACAGTCCAGTGAACAATTCTGTAGTCTGCTGTACAGCAGCGTCAGTCTATAAAATACGTTTTTCTCAGTTATATGTACTACAGTCCAGTGAACAATTATGCAGTGTACTGTACAGTAGCATCAGTCTAGGGAATACGTTTTTTCTCTCAGTTATATATACTACAGTCCAGTGAACAATTATTTAGTGTGCTGTACAGTAGCGTCAGTCTATAAAATATGTTTTTTATAAGTTATATGTACTCCAGTCCAGTGAACAATTATTTAGTGTGCTGTACGGTAGCGTCAGTCTAGGGAATACGTTTTTTCTCTCAGTTATGTATACTACAGTGCAGTAAACAATTATTTAGTGTGCTGTACAGCAGCATCAGTCTATAAAATACGTATTTTCTCAGTTATATGTACTATAGTCCAATGAAAAATGTAGTGGTTTGTGGTAACATAGCCGCCATTTAAAGACTACGTTTTTTTCTCAGTTATATGTACTACAGTCCAGTGAAAAATGGAGTGGTTTACTGTAAAATAGCCGCAATTTAAAGACTACGGTTTTTTCTCATTTATATGTACTACAGTCCAGTGAACAATTCTGTAGTGTGCTGTACAGCAGCGTCAGTCTATTAAATACGTTTTTTCTCAGTTATATGTACTACAGTCCAGTGAAAAATGGAGTGGTTTGCGTTAAATTAGCCGCAGTCTAAAAATTCCTTTTTTCTCTCAGTTATATATACTACAGTGTAGTGAACAATTCTGTCGTGTGCGGTATATTAGCCGCACTCTAGTGTTGACACCAACAAGTGACCAAGTTAGTTGAGGTAGCAGGTGAAGCACAGAAAATTTTACACTGACACAGCATGGCGGTGAACCCAGAGTGACCAAGTTAGACTGAGGTAGCAGGTGAAGCACATAAAATTTTACACTGACACAGCATAGCGGTGAACCCAGAGTGGCCAAGTTACACTCAGGTAGCAGGTGAAGCACATAAAATATATATATATATATATATATATATATATATATATATATATATATATATATATATTTTTTTTTTAAATTTTCTTATCTTAACAGTTTGTTACACATAAATACACATAATTAAATAAATAATCCCACCCCTCAACCACCCAAACCGCTCACAGACCCAGACAGGATCGGCAGTTACATCCAGACCAATACACCAAAAGCCACATTATATTCATCTAATTTCATCCTCCCCCCTCCTTCCTATTCAATCTCCCGGCGAGTCTCAAACCATTGTGACGGATATTTGTCAATCCATTTTCTCGCAATCAAAAGTCGGGCCAAAAATAACTCTTTATTCATTTTCTCTTTTTTCTTTTTACTTAAATTAAGACCCGTGTCTTCACCTAGGACACCTATTCTAAAGTTTTTACTGATCTTTGAACCTATCCCTTTTGACACCTCCAGAAAAATACCTTCCCAAAATTTATCTAACTCAAGGCAATCCCAAAAAACATGAATTAAGTCAAGTTGAGTCGGGGTATGATATAATCGGTTCACTATATTGAACTGAACGATTTGGAAATTTATATTCCTAGAAACTTTAGAGATATTAGTTAGTATAGCATTCCATTGTTCTTGATGAATTTCCTCTATTTCTGCTTCCCATTTCCTTCTACTCATTGATACTAAATCTTTTTGTTTGGTGGATCTCAATTTGGCATATATTACCGATAAGGCCTTTATTTTTATTATACCCTCCGTTATTTCATTATGTATCTAAGATGGAGGGGGTATCTCTCCCAACTTAGGAAGCATTTCCATCCAGGCGTGTTTCAAAGCACTATAGTCCAACCATGCTCCCTCCGTCAGATCAAACTCACCCTTAAGGTCTACCCATGATTTTAAGTTATTGTCATTCAATATCTGTTCCAAGGCCAGAATCCCTGCCTTTCGAAGAACTCTCCTATGATCTAAGGTCTGGAACTCTGGCAGATATTTATTTTGCCAGATCGGTGTAGTTAATAACACTTTGGGCTGACCTACAATCTTCCTAAAGTCTTCCCAACACCGCCTTAAAAGGTCTATTGCTGGAAGTTTTTTCCTCCACTTTTCCTCCAATGCACCTGTTTCTAGCATTTGGAGGATACTATTATACTTTATTTTTGAATGATCCACTACTGTATGTATTGAAAAAGATCTATGTCTGCCTCACATGTTAATAGCTGAATCTGAGAAGCAATAAGATATAACTGTATATCTGGGAATGAAAATCCCCCCTTTCCTTTCTCAAGGCAAAAATTCTCCAGCTTAATGCGCACACGTTTCTGACCCCAAATTAATGCATTCATCATTGCTTCTATGCTTTTAAGGAATTTTTTTGTTATCCATATGGGTAGAGCACAGAATAAGTATAAAAGGCGGGGAAGCAACACTGCCTTAGCCAACACTATTCTCTCCGCCTTAGATAACTTGAGATCGTTCCATAAATTCACCTTTCTCGTTAGTTCTTTAATTAATGGGGTTGTGTTATTTATGTGAAATTTTCCTACCTCTTGGCTAAGATTAACCCCCAAATACCTGAAGTTTTCCCCCTTCTTGAGAACTTTTATCTTAATCTGCTTGACTGGCGGGGCTTCCCCCTCCAACCAGGGACATGACAATGGCATTAATATGGACTTGGTCCAGTTAATCCTCAGACCCGAATATCCCCCATAAACTTCTATTAATCCGATTACATAATCCAGACAAACTTCAGGGAACTCCAGAAATAGGAGCATATCGTCCGCAAATATAGAAATCTTGTCCCCTCTTCCCCGAGCCCCAAAACCCACAATCCGCTCATCAGATCTGATCAAACCCGCCAAAGGCTCAACCACTAGGTTAAAGAGTAGGGGGGAGAGGGACACCCCTGGCGCACTCCTCTCTGTATAGGGAAATTACCCCTCATTTCACCATTAACTAACAATGCAGCTGTGGGATTTTGGTACAATAGTTGGACCATCTTAAGAAAACCCTCTCCAAAACTCATTTTTCGCATGACTGCCCAAAGGAATTCCCACTCCACCCTGTCAAAAGCCTTAGCGGCATCGAGTGACAGGATGGAGTGGGACCCCGCATCACTCCCTACTTGCATGTTATGCAGCACTCGCAGAATATTATGCCTTGTTGTGCGTCCGGGCATATACCCATTTTGATCACTATGAACTAAGGAACCTATTACCCCTCGCAATCTCGCAGCCAAAATCTTCGCTACTATTTTAGCGTCCGCATTTAGGAGGGATATCGGGCGGCAATTCCCCAACTCTAACCTGTCTTTTCCTTCTTTAGGGATAAGCACTATCACCGCTTCCGTCATAGATATTGGAAGTTTTTCATTAGATACCGCTGCTGATATCACTTTATGTAGAGCTGGGCCCATAGTTCTTCGATACCTTGCGTAGACCTCATATGAAATTCCGTCCCTCCCGGGAGTGGATTTTTTTTTTAATTTACCAATCACGCTCTGAATTTCATCAAAAGAGATATCCGCCTCCAACTTTCCGCTCTGTTCCTCTGAAAGTCTGGGTAAGGCTATCCCATCTAAGTAATTACAGATTTCCTGGTTGGAGAAGGCCAAGTCTGAGTGATATTCTTGTTTGTAATAATCAAAGAATTCTGAACGTATCTTCTCCAAATCATTAATTATACTCCCACTTTGTCCCCTTACTGCATTTATATAATGACGCGACCTCTGGCTCTGGATAATAGCTGAGAGTCTCTTATTGACCATACTATATTCGAGGTGTATCTTAATCCCCAAAAAGTGGAGTTTTTGGCGAGCTTTTTCCAACAGGAATTTTTTATATTCTTCCTGGGCCCCTAGCCATTTGGTCTTATTTTCATCCTTCGGGTGAATGTACTCTAGTTCTGTTGTTTGGACCGCTGTCTCTTTTACTGATTCCTCTTCCCTAAATTCCCCTTTCTTTTGCCTAATCCGCTTGGAAATTATTCCCCTTATGAAGGCTTTAGCGGCCTCCCATACCATCTCATCATCCGCTGTTCCCCAATTGAACCCCAGCATTTCCTCTATTTCCCGCTCTATCAGCTCATCACATTTAATTATATTAAACCAGTGCGGGTTTATATTAATTTTAGGTCTGGCGATTATCTGATCAGTCACCAACTCCAATGAAAGCATCAAATTATTCCGACAAATTTCTCAGCCAATAGACCTTCCCTATTCTTCGCAGTGCCATGCCATCTCATTCACCAAGGCCAGGTCGATTCTGGAGAGGGTGTCACTAGATTTATTATGACATGAAAAAACAGATTTCAATGGGAATCTACACCTCCATACATCGACCAGGCCTAGTTCGAGACAAAACCTCTTGAGAGCTGTCACCCTGACTCCTTCATTAGGGGTCCTCTTCCCATGGCTATCCAAGTTCTCATCTAAGACATTATTAAAGTCTCCCATACATATCATCGGACAAGGCTCTTTCATCGTGGAAAATTTAATAATTTCTTTAAAAAAATCCGAGTTATAAGGAGTGGGGATGTAAACAAAGACCAATATACATTTAGCCCCTTCCCGCCCAGCGTCGTACATGTACAGCGCTGCGGGACGTGAGTTTCCGCCCAGCGCCGTACTATTACGGCACGCTGATCGGGCGGGTGCAGGAGCTGCGCCCGCCCGATCAGCTGCGGGGGACCGGCTGTGCCCAGTAGCCGGACCCCTTCTGCGTACGCTCGCATCGGTGTTTTCACTGATGTGGGCGTATTAACCCACGATGTGCCACTGTCAGCGCTGACCGCTGCACATTGAATGCGGGCGGGAGGAAGGGGGGCCCGATCAGTTGCAGGGGATCGGCTGTGCCCAGTAGCCGGACCCCTGTTGTGTACGCTCGCATCGGTGTTTTCACAGATGCGGGCGTATTAACCCTCGATGTGCCACTGTCAGCACTGACCGCTGCACATGCGATGCGGGCGGGAGGAAGGAGGGTCCATCGGGTCCCCTCGCTGCTGTGATGGGGACCCGATGGCTTGGATAGCAGCCCGATGCCTTCCTTAGGCATTGTGGCTGCTATCCCTGCTTGCCTGTGCGATCCAGCCCCCTGAATCGCACAGGAAGCAGGCTGTAAGTGTATTACATTGAGTAATACACTTACAGCCAATGCATTACAATACAGAAGTATTGTAATGCATTGTAAAGGGGATCAGATCACCAAAGGTTAAATAAAGTGGGGAAAAAAAGTGAAAAAAATAAAGTTTTACAAAAAAATAAAAGTTTCAAGTTAAAAAAGTACACTTTTCCCAAAATAAAGTTAAAAAAATTTGTAAAAAAAAAGGAGAAAAAATAAAAGTATACATATTAGGTATTGGCTCTATAAAAATATCACATCATCCACCCCGCCAGGTGAAACCAGTAAAAAAAAAACAAAGAAAAACAAGCCAAAACATTTTTTGGTCACCTTCCCTTACAAAAAGTGTAATAGCAGGTGATCAAAAAGGCGTATTTAACCCAAAATGGTACCAATCAAACCGTCATCTTGTCCCGCAAAAATGATACCCTACCTGAGACAATCACCCAAAAAATAAAAAAAATGGCTCTCTGAAAATGGCAACACAAAAAAAAGATTTTAATCTGTGCAAAAATAAATCTAATGTGTAAAACTTTCCAAAAATAAAATAGTTAGACATATTTGGTATTGCCACGTTCGTAACAACCTGCTCTATAAGAATATTACATGAGATGGCCCCCCAGGTGAATGCTGCAAAAAATAAAAAACTATGCCAAAACAACCATTTTTTTCCCTCTTGCCTCACAAAAAGTGTAATAGCTGGCGATCACACAGGCGTATTTAACCCAAAATGGTCTCAATCAAACCATCATCTTGTCCCGCAAAAATGATACCCTACCTGAGACAATCGCCCAAAAAATAAAAAAAATATGGCTCTCTGAAAATCGCAGCACAAAAAAAGATTTTTCTCTGTTCAAAAATGAATCTAATGTGTAAAACTTTCCAAAAATAAAAAAGTTAGACATATTTGGTATCGCCACGTCCGTAACAACCTTCTCTATAAAAATATTACATGAGATGGCCCCCCAGGTGAATGCTGCAAAAAAAAAAAAAACTATGCCAAAACAATAATGTTTTTACCTCTTGCCTCACAAAAAAGTGTAATAGCAGGAGATCAAACAGGCGTATTTAACCCAAAATGGTACCAATCAAACCGTCATCTTGTCCCGCAAAAATGATACCCTACCTGAGACAATCGCCGAAAAATAAAAAAAATATGGCTCTCTGAAAATGGCAACACAAAATAAAGATTTTATTCTGTTCAAAAATAAATCTAATGTGTAAAACTTTCCAAAAATAAAAATGTTAGACATATTTGGTATCTCCGCGTCCGTAACAAGCTGCTCTATAAAAATATCACATGATTTGCCCTCTCTGGTGAATGCTATAAAAAAATTGTTTTAAACCATGCCAAAACAGCTATTTTTTTCACCTTGACTCACAAAAAGTGTAATACCAAGCGATCAAAAAGTCTTATGTACCCCAAAATGGTACCAATGAAAACAACAGCTCATCCCACAAAAAATGAGCCCCCACATAAGACAATAACTCAAAAAAATACAAATCAGTGGCTCCATCAAACCAATCCATCAAAATCTGTGTTGTAAAATCCATATGGCGCTCATTCTGTTTTGAGTCCTGCCATGTGCCCCCACATCAGTTTACCACAATATATGGGGTGTTGCCATATTCAGAAGAAAATGGGTAACAAATTATGGGGTGCTTTTCTCCTGTTACCCCTTATGAAAATAAAATAAATTTGGGGATAAAGCAACATTTTATTGGAAGAAATGAAACTTTTCATTTTCACAGCCAAGTGTTTCCAAATTCCGTAAAACACTTAGGGGGTCAAAGTGGCCAGTACCCCCCTTAGTATATTCGTTGAAGGGTGTAGTTTCCAAAATGGGGTCACTTTTTGAGGGTTTCCACTGTAGGGGTACATCAGGGTCTCTCAATTACAAAATGGTGCCTAAAAACTATTCTAGCAAAATCTGCCTCCAAAATCCATATGGCGCTCCTTTACTTCTGAACACTGCCACAAACCCATAGAGACGTTTACCACCACATATGGGGTATTTCTGTAAACTGCAGAATCAGAGCAATGTATATTGAGGTTTAGTTTGCTGTTAACCCTTACTGTGTTGCAAGAAAAAAATTATTAACATGAATAATCTACCAAAAAAGTGAAATTTTGAAATTTCACCTCCATTTTCCTTTAATTCTTGTGGAGCACCTCAAGGGTTAACAAAGTTTGTAACAGCAGTTTTTTATAACTTGAGGGGTGTAGTTTCTAAAATGGGGTCATTTATGGGTGAGTTTCATTATGTAAGCCCCTCAAAATTACTTTATATCTGAATTGGTGCTTAAAAAAATGGTTTTGGAAAATTTGGTGAAAATTTGAAAAATGGCTCCTAAACTTCTAAGCCTTCTAACGTCCTATAAAAGTAAAATGACCTTTATAAAATGATGCCAACATAAAGTAGACATATGGGGAATGTAAAATAATAACTATTTTTGAGGTATTACTAATATTTTGAAAGTAGCGATATTGAAATTTGGAAAATTTGGAAATTTTTCACAATTTTGGGTAAATTTGGTAGTTTTTTATAAATAAAAATTAAATATTTTGCCAAAAATTTACTACACAATATGTGACGAGAAAACAATCTCAGAATGGCCTGGATAAGTTAAAGCGTTCCAAAGTTATTACCACATAAAGTGACACATGTCAGATTTGTAAAAAATGGCCTGGGCAGTAAGGTGAAAACAGGCCCGGAGTTGAAGGGGTTAAATACACCCAAAATTCCATACAACACAACAAATCGCCCCCATTTATCAACTAATTTTTCTAGTAACACCCAATTTATATTCTCATGAATCAATATCGAAACACCCCGTGAGTAGGACGTATAACAGGAGTGATATTGGTGACTCCATTATTGTTTGTGTAACAAATTTTTAGTTTCTATTGTGAGGTGCGTCTCTAATAAGCAAACTATAACTGGTGCCTGTCTTTGTAAAATTTCAAACATAGCATGTCTTTTAATACTATCTCCCAAACCCCTTATATTCCATACTAGTAATTTAATTAGTGTAATCGTGTTAAATCAAAATTAACATCCCACCTGGTAAAAAAACTAATAAAAAAACCCCACAAAATTCATAACTGCCGACCCCGTCTAATCCCCCCCACCTCACCTACCCCACCCCTGGTAACCCGTTTCATCTGAACGGATTTCTTTACTTCGGAAAACTCCACCCCACCCCCCGCCCCTTCACGCACCAATACTTTTCCCCATCTCAAAGGCACACAAGCCTATCATTTTTTTAATCCGGTTGTATCCATCCAATCCTGCACTTCCTGGGGCGTAGTGAAGAACCACGTCTTCCCTATATGAACCACTCTCAACCTTGTGGGGAAAAGCAGCGAGAACTTAATCTGGTTATTATAAAGCCGTTTTTTTACCGTAGTAAAGGATATTCTTTCCCGCTGAGTTTCTTCCGCAAAGTCGGGAAACAAAAGAATTTTTGCATTTTTGTAGTGAATAGCACCCAGGTTCCTTGCCTTCCGAAGAATAGCATCTCTATCCCTTGACAATAATATTTTGATCAACATTGTTCGAGGTTTCTCGTTGGAATTCGATGGGCCCTCTCTATTACGAAGTGTGAAGATAAGCCATCTCCCATCCATTCCTTCACCCAATCCTGTATAAACTTCAATGAATCTGATCCCTCACACCCCTCAGGCAGCACTATTACTCTCTAATTTGTTCTCCTAGAGCGATTTTCCATATCTATCATTTTCTTTCTTAGGGATTCCTTCTCCTTTACCAACTCCTCTACAATCTTTTTCAGACCAACCATCTCATCCTCTAAGGTCCCCACGTGATTCTCAACCTCACCACACCTTATATTGATTTTTGTTAGATCTTCACGGACTAGGGATATTTCAGCGGACAAAGAGATAACCTGTTTTGTCAATCCTTCAATTGCATTATTGTACTTGTGTACACTTTGCAATATCTTAATTAATGCTGGTTCATTACCTACTAAATCAGCCCCATTTTGCTTGTCGCTTACGGCACTCTGTGTGCTTTTATTTACTGTCCGCAACCTCCCCCCTATAATTTGTCCATTTTTGAAGCGCTATTATTATCCTTCCCCTCCTTGTTTGGGCTTAAGGATTTCCTTAATTTCGCCGGCATCTGGATGATGGATTATTTTAACCCCTAAAGTGAGCTCAACCGGCCAAGACTCCAACTGATTCAGTCACAAGGTCCCTGATGCCAACCCGTAGTATAGGGATAGATTATTACAACCCTATGGTTTCCACCAGCATGCAAAAACCAAATATTGCTTTTTCTTCTGTGGATCTACCCCAGATTTTAGGCTGGAATGGGTCCCTCCTTGACAAAAGCCCACTAGTCCAAAAAACAATGATTACCTTGCCGGCTTCTATTACACCAAGTTCCGCCTACTAACTATTCACTATAATATTATCAATTCTCGGATCAAGCTGTACAAACAATACCATAAATCACATATGCATGACCTGAGAAAAAGGAGTTAGTTCATCACAGATGGAAAACTGCAGTACGTGACCCAAGTTAGGTGGGATAAATTTAGAACAATCCATAAATCATTAGTAAAAGTACATGGAGGCCTCCACACAGATTAATATCCCTCCCTGACCGCCGATCACCAGGGATAGAAAAATCAGAAAGGCAGTTCTTTTAGTTAAGACAGTCCTGGATATAGATGAAAGATTAGTGTTGTCCGTTAGCGGTTAGTGAAGTTCCATGGTAAACATTTCCAGCAAAGGCTGTCCCTGCCCAGCCTCAAATGCCGGCAGGAGAAAGAGCCATGGCTATCTGAGTCTCTTAGTTAGTGTGGTAGTGATGAGGTTAAATCATAAATAGATTAAGTAAAAACAGTTACCCAGGGATATTACATCAAGCAGCACAGGCTAAGTCTCCAGGTTGTTAGGAAACAAGTATCTCTTACCCGTACGACGTACACACTCATTCTGCGTGCCACCTTCTGCATGTCTTCACTCAGAGTTGTTTTCCTCTGTCATTCGCCGGGCCCGAGGGCAGTAAATCCCCGCAGGAGTATCCAACTGGGTTATCCGGGAAATCCTCAGACCACTGGAGAGCGCAAACCTTAGTTAGACCCGGGTAGACTCACGGGCCTGGCGTCCTCTCACGACCCCAGTATTGCTCCCGCGAGGCCCGGTCAGGTGGGTAGGTCACTGCCGCACGGCATCCACCGCCGTCCTCCCGCAGCTCCGGATCGAAACCGCATCTTTCCGGCCACACGATCCAGGGCCCTCTCCACCACCCGCATGCCACCGCAACCACCGGACAAGCACTCCCCCGGGCATAAACCCACAGGCCGACCAGGTAAGCTGCCTCTCACACAGCCACCAGATCAACTCCTACTCCGGGGCTAGGACCAGGGCTTTCTCCGTCACCTCATCAGGGCCAAGGAATTGAGGTTCTCCCTACCATGCTACGGCTCTCGGTTGGCGTGGGGCAGAGAGGGGGGGAAGGCGGCGGGAGCTCACCTTAGTCCCTCCCCTTCCGCATCCTCCACAGAGGGAGCACATAAAATTTTACACTGACACAGCATGGCGGTGAACCCAGAGTGACCAAGTTACACTCAGGTAGCAGGTGAAGCACATAAAATTTTACACTGACACAGCATTGCGGTGACACCACCAATGCCTTGGTCAGACTGAGATTGCAGTCAAATGGCTGTAGGTGAGCCTCCCAAAAATTTTTTTGGAGTGTTTGAAGTTGACCCTCCTAAAAAATTGTTTTGGAGTGTCTGTAGTTGACCTTCCTGTAAAAATTGTTTTGGAGTGTCTGTAGTTGACCCTCCTGTAAAATTGTTTTTGAGTGTCTGTAGTTGACGCTCCTAAAAAATTTATTGAAGAGAGGGCCTATAGGTGGCCCTCCGTAAACATTGTTTGTAAAGAGCGCCAGTTGGCCCTCAGAAACATTGCCTGTTGGCTCAGCGTTTGTGTGCAAAGAGGAGGAGGAGAAGAGGATACATAAAGAATCTTCATGTTGAGCTGCTTTCCCCCGGTGGAGATTTGCATTCCGGTGAAATCCAGGCTTTATTCATTTCAATAATCGTCAGCCTTTCAGTGCTGTCAGTTGACAGGCGTGTACGCTTATCAGTGATGATGCCACCAGCTGCACTGAAGACCCGCTCTGACAAAACGCTAGCGGCAGGGCAGGCCAGCACCTCCAAGGCGTACAGCGCCAGTTCGGGCAACGTGTCCAGCTTTGCAACCCAGTAGTTGTATGGAGCAGAGTGATCACGCAGAATGTTGGCATGGTCAGCTAGGTACTCCCTCACCATCTTTCTGAACAGCTCCCCCCTACTGGGGGATGGCTGACATAGTCTTGTTGGGGTGCCATAAAACTGGCAAAGGCCTTGGAGAGTGTTCACCTGCCAGTGCTTGAAAAGCTGCCTGCTCCCCTCCTCTCCCCCGCTAGTTGGCCCACAGAACTACGTCCTCTGCCGGTAGCAGTGTCACATGGGAAGGATAGTTTCAGCTTGTGCACCAGGGACTGTTGATATTGATTCACCCTCATACTCCTTTCCTCTACAGGAATGAGAGTGGAAAAGTTCTGCTTGTACCTGAGGTCCAGGAGGGTGAACACCCAGTAATCAGTGTTTTCATGCTGAGCAGTGAGTTTTTCAGCAGACAAAGCAGCGGGATGGTGATGCTGATAATGGCGGCATTGCCGCTGACCATCTGTGTTGACTCCTCAAAGTTTCTTAACACCTGACAGATATCAGACATCCACGTCCACTCCTCATTGTAGACTTGAAGAAGCTGACTAACCTGACTACCAGTTCTCGTGAAAGTTGTGAGTCGTCAGTTTTAAGCGCCGTTGCACTGCCCTGAGAGTGCCAACATCTGTGGTTGACTTGCGGAAATGCGCCCAGATTCGTCGCACCTTGGTGAGCAAATCAAACAAATTGGGGTAGGTCTTGAGGAACCGCTGAACCACAAGATTGAACATGTAGGCCAGGCAGGTTTTCTATGCAGTGTTTATATGGGTTGTTGTTACTTTGGGAAATAGTATTGGTGTATAATGGCATGTGTGTGAGCCTGCCGAGTTGCAGAGCCGCCACCAGGTTACGCCCATTGTCACACACAACCATGCCTGGTTTGAGTTTCAGCGGCACCAGCCAAAGATCGGTCTGCGCCATGATGCCCTGTAACAGCTCTTAGGTGGTGTGCCTCTTGTCACCTAAGCTCAGCAGTTTCAGCACCGCCTGTTGGCGCTTACCCACGGCAGTGCTGCTGCGCCTAGAGCTACCGAATGAAGGCGCCATGCTCACAGATTGTATTTGAGAGTAGGAGGAGGAGGAGGGGTTGGAGGAAGAGGCATAGTACATCTGAGAAACCGTGACCGAGGAAGGCCCCGCAATCCTCGGTGTGGGCAGCACATGAGCGGCCCCAGGGTCAGACTCGGTCCCAGCCTCCACCAAGTTAACCCAATGTGCCATCAGGGAGAAATAGTGTCCCTGCCCGCCAGCACTTGTCCACGTGTCGTGGTTAGGTGGACCTTCTCAGTAACGTTGGTCAGGGCACGGATGATGTTCTCTGACGCGTGCTAGTGTAGGGCTGGGACGGCACATCGGGAAAAATAGTGGCGGCTAGGGACCAAGTACCAAGGGACAGCCACTGCCATCAGGTTGCGGAAAGCCTCAGTCTCTACCAGTCTATAGCGCAGCATCTCCAGATTCAGCAGTTTTAAAATGTGGACGTTTAGGACTTGTGCATGTGGGTGGGTGGAATTGTATTTGCGTTTGCGCTTGCGCTCCAATGTCTGATGCAAAGACAGCTGAAGGCTGCGCTGGGACACATTGGTGTAGGGGGTGGGGGATCGTAGAGGTGAAGGGGTGGTTGTAGGGCGGGAGGCGCTCGTGCCGGGGTCCTTGGCGGGGGGTTGACTCGCAAAGCCAGCATGTGACACAGGGGAAGGAGCAGTGATGTGATCCGCAGGAGGTGAACGGCCTTGGTTCCATTGAGTCGTGTGTTTAGCACTCATATGCTTGCGCATGCTGGTAGTGGTTAGGCTGGTAGTGGTGGCTCCCCTGCTGATCCTGGTGTGGCACAAATTGCACACCACAGTCCGTCGGTCATCCTCACTTTCTTTAAAGAACCTCCAGACTTGCGAACATCTAGGCCTTGGCAAGGGAGCTTCACTCTGTGAAACCGTTGCTGATCTACTTGCTCTGGCCCTGCTTCTCCCTCTGGCCACCTCACTGCCTCTTCCAACCTGTTCTGGTTCTGCACTTGCCTCCCCCTCAGAAGCACTGTCTTAAGTTGGATTACCAACCCAGCTCATGTCAGTCACCTCATCATCCACCTGCTCTTCCTCCAATTCCTCACTCTGCTCCCCCCTGGGACTTAATGCCCTGACAACAATGTCAATGTCTGACAACCGTGTCTCATCATTTGACACCTCTTGACTCACTACTTGCACTAAGTCCACACTCTCATCACCCACAGACTGCGAAAGTTCTAAATTTTGGGCATCAGGACAGAGCAACTGCTCAGGTTGCTGTTGAGCAGTGGTTTGTGTCTCTGGGTAGGGTCCTGAAAAGAGGTCCTGTGAGTATGCCGGATCTGAATCCATACTTTCCGTGTGGGGGGGCTGGGGGGAAGGAGGTTGAGCTGGAGGAGCCAGAGGTCTACTCCCTTGGCTAGCCTGGGTGGACGGCGTGGAAGACTGGGTGGTGGATAAATTACTGGACGCATTGTCCGCTATCCACATCATCACCTGTTCGCACTGTTGTGGTTTCAATAGTGGTGTACCAAGTGACCCTGTAAGTTGCAAGATAAAGATAGAGAGCAAAAATCTGCAGCATTCCACTGCTCCCTCATCAGTAGGTACTGTGTCACCCGACACAGACCACGGCCTCTGCCCCCCTACATCACTTGGACGCCCACGTCCTCGTCCTCGACTCTTAGCCCTTGGGTTCAACATTTTGTGTAATCACTAAACTGTAGAATTAATATCTGAGGCCAAAAACGTATTCTCTAGACTACCGCTAGTGTACCGCACACCACACAATTTTTCACTGCACTGTAGGATATATGAATGAGAGAAAAAACGTATATTTTCTAGACTCCGGCTAGTGTGCAGCACACAACAGAATTTTTCACTGCACTGTATAATATATAACTGAGAGAAAAAACTTAGTCTTTAGATGGCGGCTATTGTACCGCAAACCACTCAATTTTTCACTGCAATGTATGATATATAACTGAGAGAAAAAACTTAGTCTGTAGATGGCGGCTATTGTACCGCAAACCACTAAATTTTTTTACTGCACTGTATAATATATAACTGAGAGAAAAAAACGTATATTTTCTACACTCCGGCTAGTGTGCAGCACACGACAGAATTTTTCACTGCACTGTATGATATATAATTGAGAGAAAAAACATAGTCTTTAGACGGCGGCTATTGTACCGCAAACCACTCAATTTTTCACTGCACTGTATGATGTATAACTGAGAGAAAAAACGTATATTTTCTACACTCCGGCTAGTGTGCAGCATGCGACAGACTTTTTCACTGCACTGTAGTATATATAATTGAGAGAAAAAACATAGTCTTCAGGCGGCGGATATTGTACCACAAACCACTCAATTTTTCACTGCACTGTATGATGTATAACTGAGAGAAAAAACGTATATTTTCTACACTTCGGCTAGTGTGCAGCACACAACAGAATTTTTCACTGCACTGTAGTATATATGACTGAGAGAAAAAACGTTATATTTTCTAGACTACAGCTAGTGTAACGCACACCACACAATTTTTCACTGGACTGTAGTATATATATATATATACTGTACCGCACACCACAGAATTGTTCACTGAACTGTAGTCACCGCCATGCTGTGTCAGGCTAAATTTTTGGGTGGTTCAGCTTCTATGTTAGTCTAACTAAGCCTCTCCGGGGTTCACCGCCAAGCTGTAAACTGCAATCTCAGTCTAAAAAGTCATCCTGTGGTTCACTCCCATGCTGTAAACTGCAATCTCAGTGTGCGTGTTTGCCCATCTGGGATGAGGAGAGCTGGGCACTGTGCTGGGAGAACTTTGTGTACGCTGTGGACTACTGGGTGGGTGCGGAGAGGGAGACGCTTATTCCTGAGTCCTGGGGCGGGGGATAAGACAGCCGTGCAAGCATGAGCAGTGGTGTCACCCACAGGCGGTGATGGACCTTCATTGCACCTACTTGGGTGCTTTACTAACATGTGATGGGCATGTGCCTTGCCCATCTTGGTCTGGGTCAGCACAATTGTCTTGAGGGTCACCACCAAGCTGCTGCCCATAATATGGCGTAATGGTACGATTAGGCAGCCTCAGAGGCATCCATGCATGCTGCCCCTGCTGTTTCCTGTCCATTTCCGCGGTGTTTCTATCATTTTCTGGTTTTCACGCAACCTTCCCTGTGCAGAGCTTTGGTCTCCTGCAAAAAATGCTCGAGTCTCCCATTGACTTCAATGGGGTTCATTATTCGAAACCAGCACCTGAGCATCCAGAAAAATTTGACTCGAATAACGAGCACCCGAGCATTTTAGTGCTCGCTCATTTCTAAAGATGAATGGTGAGAAGTAAAAGAGGAAAGAAAAGAGGATGCCACAAAAGATGAAAATAAAGATGAAAAACCACATAAAGCGAGAGGTGATGAAGAATAAACATGGAAAAAAGGAGAAAAAGAAGGAGAAGAAAAAGGTAAAGAAAAAGAAAAAGAGGAAAAAGAAGAAGAAGAGAGAGAAGAAGAAATTGAAGAAGAAGAAGAAGAAGAAGGAATAGAAGTAGAAGAAGAAGAAGGAATAGAAAAAAAAGAAATAGAAAATGATATATATATAAAAAAAGAAATAGAAGATAGAAGAAAAAGATATAGAAAAAGATATAAATAGATATAAATAGAAATAGAAGAAGAAAAATAAGAGTAGAAGAAAAATAAGGAATAGAAGAAGAAAAATGAAAAACCACATAAAGCAAGAGGGGATGAAGAAGAAACATTGAAAAAATGAGAAAAAGAAGGAGAAGAAAAAAAAGGCAAATGAGAAGAAAAAGAAGGAAGTGTCACGGGGGAGACAAGGGAAGGTGCGCCCTGTACTGAATACCCCCCCGTTCTCTCCCTGCCTGCTTGCCTCAGTCGGCCCTAGGCGGCCGCGGACAACCACGGTGACGGTCCCTGCTCTGTATAAGTGCACAGGGAGGAACAGGGAACAATTGGAGAGACAAACACAGACGAAACAAACACAATATCAGAATAGTCAGCAAGCCGGGTCATACACAGGAGATAACGTCAATACCAGGGGTGAAGCAAAGAGAGGTCGAAGTCCAAGTCCAAGGTCAGGGTCAGGGTCAAACAGCAATCAAACACTAGGTCGCACAAGCACTGATCAAAGTAGTAACGCTAATCACAGGCATCTGAGTGAGGCAGTTGCATCTTTAAATAGCCCGCCCAGGATCATGTGATGTGGCCAGCATCACATGACCTGAGGCGGAGCAAGCTGTCAAAACAATATGTAAAGTAGCCATGTGGTGTGATCAGCACCACATGGCTAAACCCAAACAGAGAATTAACACATGAAGTGCTGGCTGACAAGACCAGCACTTCAATTCCCTATTGCTCGTCTCTAGGGGGGCGGAGAGGTCTGGTGACGTCGTGCAGAGGGAGCGCGACGCCGACCTCGCGTGACAGTACCCCCCCCTTCACGAGGGGCCACCGGACCCTTACCAGCGGGAGCAGGCTTATCGGGATGCTGTAGATGGAACTTTCGGATGAGCGAGTCTGCATGCATCCTGGTCAACGGTACCCAAGATCTGTCCTCTGGCCCGAATCCCTTCCAGTGTACGAGGTACTGAAGGAATTCCGGACCTTCCTCACATCAATGACTCTAGCAACCTCGTGCTCCACTTGTCCCTCCACCTCTTACCGGAGGTGAGGGCTGTACCTCTGGACCAATAGGAGCAACATAACGCTTCAGCAAAGACATGTGAAAAACATATGAACGCGAAGGGAGTCGGGTAACATAATTCAAAAGATTACCGGATTGATTCACCTTAGTGATCCTGTATGGACCAATGAGCGAGGCGCAAACTTATAGGATGGTACTTTCATACGTAGATTTTTAGTTGACAACCATACCATGTCCCCACCTTGAAATTCACACCCTTAGAACGTCTCTTATCGGCCTTAGTTTTTGAATCCTTTGGGCTCTTTCCAGGTTCGACTGAACCTGTGCCCAAACTGTGCACAGTTCCTGAGAGAGAGCATTGGCCTCTGGGACCGCCGAAACAGCTGGAGAAAAGGAGCCAAAGCGCGGATGAAACCCCATGTTGCAGAAAAACGGCGATACCCCAGAAGACGAATTCACACGGTTATTAATCGCGAACTCGGCCAGAGACAGGAATCTGGCCCACACATGCTGGTTATCAGCAACATAACATCTGAGATATTGCTCAACGGACTGATTAAGACGTTCAGTCTGACCATTGGTCTCTGGATGAAAGGCTGACGAAAAGGATAAGGAAATATCAATCTTCTTACAGAAGGCCCTCCAGAATTTAGACACAAACTGCACCCCCCTGTCAGAAACAATATTCTCAGGAACACCGTGAAGTTTAACTATGTGGTCCATAAATACGGAAGCCAAAACCTTTGCAGAGGGTAATTTACACAAAGGAATAAAGTGACACATCTTGCTGAATCTGTCCACCACTACAAGAATCACGGTTTTACCCTCAGAGCATGGCAAATCCGTGATGAAGTCCATGGACAGATGTGACCAAGGTCTATCAGGTATGGGTAATGGATGCAACTCACCCATAGGCCGAGTCTTGGATTCTTGGACCTGGCACAAGTATTGCACGCAGTTACAAAAGCTGAACATCTCTGGAGATTGACGACCAACCAATACTGCCTAGAGACCAACTCCTTGGTGGCATTGATACCAGGATGTCCACATAAACAGAGCTATGGCAACTCACCCAGCAGTCGCAACCGCAAATGAGCTGGCACAAATAACTTGTCATTGGGAGTACCAGTGGGAGCAAGATGTTGTCCTGCCACGATTTCAGAAGCGAGATCAGATGAGGTAGCGGCTACGATGATGTCAGCTGGCAGGATGGGCTCAGGAGGGACGTCAGGAGGCTGATACGCCTGGAAACTTCGGGATAAGGCATCGGCCTTAATGTTCTTGCTTCCAGGTCTGAAGGTAACACAAAAGTCAAAACGAGTAAAGAACAAAAGCCCACCTCGCCTGTCCTGGGATTCAATCGCTTAGCAGATTCCAGAAACATCAAATTCTTATGATCCGTGAGGACCGTAATGCGGTGTAATGCCCTTCTAAAAAATGACGCCATTCCATCAATGCACTTGATTGCTA